>JASTWQ010000247.1:0-293219 GCA_035220615.1 Leptothorax acervorum | reverse complement strand
GTTCAGCATGCATTACTCTTATAATCACGTACCTGGAGATTTGGAGAGCAAATATTATTGCAGATATTTACACAATTTCCACGCGCAGAAAATTTCACTTTCACCTTCCGGAAACACGTTTGCCCTCGTAAAAATCATAACACGGCAGGTAACCTGCCGAAAACTCCGTTGGTCACATGGGTACCATAAGACGCGTTTACAATATTAATAGCGAGTTTGCACAATATACAGGTTCGAGATATTTGATTTGACACTTTTACCCCGTTGACCGATTTGCCCCGGTCTCCCCTACATATTAGTCGTTTATGCCTTCAATACTCAAATAACTGCTATATTCTTTTAAACATTTTTTGTTTATAACTTTTTAATAAACAAATCGCCCACTAAAACATAAATAATACTGTCTATGTCCCCCCCCCCCCCCAAAAAACCAAACAACTTTTGTTTTTTAAACCCTTTTTTTCTCAAAAATGCGTTTTTGACATATGTAGATGTCTCTATTTAAAAAAACTCACCCTGTATAAATATTATAGCAAATAACATTTTTTTATTTTTTATTTTTTTCCACGATTTTATGTGATATAATATATCCAAGAGAATATTATAAAAAATTTGTGTTTTTTTAAAAAAATTAGAATGCCTTAGTGTAATCAATGGTAAATGTTTACAATTAGGGCCCCAACGAGAAATCAATCGCCACTTAAATATGTTGTAGGGGAGGTCTTTCTGAGTAATTCTACGTAAGAAAAAAGTGGGAGACGGCATTGGTTTAGAAAATATAGCAAATTGAAATTTCAGAATTTTAATGCTTTTTATTAGATATTATAAACCTATAGGTTAGTGACGTAGTTGAAGCGAGGTCCACCCTATACAGGGTTGGGAGGGAGGGTGCAGGTCCCCCCCCCCCCCGGCCACCCCCCCAGCAACCCCCGACTTGTGTGGAACGCGCTCCTCTGTCCACGCATGTACTTTGGTATATTGGTCTCTCATTGTATATATCTCAAATACTCAAAATAACTGTTGATTAAGCAAATTTCAATTTGCTATATCTTCTAAACCAATGCCGTCCCCCACTTTTTCTTGCGTAGAATTACTCAGAAAGACCCTCCCCTACAACATATTTAAGTGGCGATTGATTTCTCGTTGGGCCCTAATTGTAAAACATTTACCGTTATTCTACAATATGCGATTATTATATTATTAATAGTTATCAGTTATACTTTTACGAACATGAGTGACATGCGGCATAACTTTCTTCTGTTGTAATAGCATGTCGCTTATCATACATATCATCATATGTATACCTATTAATATATTATTAACGTAAGCAACATAGTGACCACTATATTGCCCGGCCGCCCTCGATATGCTACAATTAATACCTGCAAGGAGTGCAAGGCGATAATCTTGACTTTCGATGTTGATAATGTTCTGTACATCGTCCAACTGAAATACCTGAGAAAGACGTTCAAATTATTGTTAGCCGGTTATTGCGATAAATATTACCACAGTCGAACGGGTACGGACGCTCGAACGGAATGCGGGAGGTCCAGGTTCAAACCCTGGCTGGGGTAAAATTTTTCGCAATAAGTTCTTTGGTGGGGAGGGGGGATTTCTAATGTTCCAATAATAACTGTGTTTTAAGTCCGACAAATAATCGGCGCGCAGTTTAATATGTTGGAAAAATACGCGTATAATATAGAAATATTATTAGCTATCTAAGATCCAAGCTTGGACCGTAAATGGCTCTTTTCTTTGTCTATTGATTGTATATTTTAACGGTCTTAATATATATTAATTGTTTATTCACGTCGCCTGAGAAAGACGTTCAAATTATTGTTAGCCGGTTATTGCCAATAAATATTACCACATGCCCCGGTAGTCGAATTGGTACGACCGCGACGCGACGCCCGAACGGAATACGGGAGGTTCCAGGTTCGAACCCTGGCTGGGGTAATATTTTTTCGTAAATATGTTCTTTACAGTAATTTTAATATTAAATCGAATTGGGTAATTATGCATTTTAGGGGAGGCACCTCCGATGACCTTGACCTTGACATATGTTGTCAAGGTCACCCTCCTGAGTGACCTTCAGAAAGTTTTAGCCGGCGCTTGTTTTTTATTAAAAAGTTATAAACAAAAAAAGTTTGAAAAATGTAGCAGTTATTTTGAGTACTAATAGACATAAATGACTGATATTTATGTGGAAATAGTACATGTATGAACGAAGGAAAATTATTTAAAGCAGTGAATTGTTGGTATATTAAAAGATAAGTTATTTAAAGCAGAGAATAGTTGGTATATTGAAAATTTTGTAGATCCTCATACAGGAATTCACACACAAAATATAGAACGTTTATGGCGTGATATTCGAAGTAGAATACCGAAATATGGAACTCGCAATTATCATTACGTACATTATTTAGCTGAATTCTTATTTAAACGTAAATATGTGTACTGTGAACGTATATGTAAGTTTTTCGAAATAATGGCAACATTATATCCTCTCACTGAAAATAATACATCTGACTAGAAACTCTAAGAGTATATATGTTATTGTTTGTATTCTTTCGATCGAGCTTATAGAATGTGCCCACGCATTTAATAAATAATATTTACAATTATAATCACACAATTATGGTTAAAGCAGGGAATACTTTATATTTATGCTTTCTAACATATACAATTGTATATATACTTTTCAATATACCAACTATTCTCCGCTTTAAATAACTTTTCTTTCAGTATACCAACAATTCACTGCTTTAAATAATTTTCCTTCGTTCATACATGTACTATTTCCACATAAAAATCAGTCATTTATGTCTATTAGTACTCAAAATAACTACTACATTTTTCAAACTTTTTTTGTTTATAACTTTTTAATGAAAAACGAGCGCCGGCTAAAACTTTCTGAAGGTCACTCAGGAGGGTGACCTTGACAACATATGTCAAGGTCAAGGTCATTGGAGGTGCCTCCCCTAAAATGCATAATTACCTCGAATTGATTTAATTCGGGAGGGGAGGGGGGATTTTAATGTTCCAATAATAACTGTGTTTTAAGTCCGACAAATAATCGGCGCGTTGTTTAATATGTTGGAAAAAAACGCGTATAATATAGAAATATTATTAAGCTATCTAAGATCCAAGCTTGGACCGTAAATGACTCTTTCCTTTGTCTATTGATTGAAATACCTTTCTTTCAACGTTAATCTCGTGGAGATATTTGTCATCAGTGAGGATACTTGTATCAATTAAAATATGCGGCCCGTATTTAATGGTTTCAACGGTGTTAGCTTTACAAGTGTGGCATGTTCCATTCGTATAGGCTGCTTTCTGTATCGACTCTTGTATGCAATGTAGACCGTTCTGCAATATTACATTTACGTCGATGCTTACTAATGGCAATTTGCGGATAATTGATTGATTGCAATTTTTGCAGATCTTCGTTCTTGTGCAACTTGGAGTTGTTTGAAACAAATATTCTGCTAAATGCGCAGCATTACAATTTGCATTCAGTGTGGATATTTGCCGAGTGCACGTCGTTATTTTCAAAATTGGCGTAGCACGAAGTATTTGTGCTCGCAACCCTGGCGAAAAAATTTCTATGAATAACTACAAAATTTGACTAGAAATAGAAATTTATACATTTTTGTTGAAATATTTAATTTTTTGTAGAAATAGTTATTTTTTTGTAGAAATATCTACGAAATAGTACCAAAAATTACAATGTTCTCAAATCAAGAAATTATTGCAAGTAGTATTTTATAAAAAACTACAATTTTATAAAAAATAGTACAAAAATCTACAAATTTTAAAAATTTAAGAAGAAACAAAATCTTAAAACATTAAAACATCTGTTTTCTTGTAGAATACCACAATTATTTATAAATGACTATAGAAATCTACCACAATTTACGTACAACTGTGCAACTTAAAATCCAATTCAGTTTTTAGTTTCTCATAAAATACTACAACTTCGTACAAATAGTAACAAATACCGATTTGTTTGTACAGCTCAAAAATTTTCTACAATTATGGCTAATTAAAATTTGTACTTTTTAGTTAAATGTTACAAGTTTTTACACAAATCTTCCAAAATTCATCTATTATTAATATCTTCTTTATTCGCAGAAGTCAAAATACTTATGTTTTTATTTTCGTATAGTTTGCTATAAGACCCAATAGAAAAATACACAAATGTACAATTTTTTACCTAATACATGGAATAGTGCTGTCTGATGTTTATAAATTTTGAATTAATCAGTGCAACGAGTTAACCTTTTGCAATCCCCTAATTCTTTTCTTCTACTTAATAAGCTTATGAGTGTTGTCCAATTATGCGATGATATAAAAAAGTAAAGCCAATTTCGTGTCTTTTTTTTAAATAAGTGCATTCGAATTGCCCGTCAATAATCAATAGCCCTCACTTGCGTATCCGGGCATCGCCTTTAGTTATCATTATTAACATTATTATATTAATATTATATTATTTTGTATTTAATATACGAATCTTATATTAATATTAATATTGATTAATTAATATTATTAATATTTATTTTACTCGTATATCAAAATTGTTTTTACATTGTTTTTAATATTTTCCATTTATATATATTATTAAAAAGTTGTGAAACACTATAAAGATGTGTAATATATGAGTATAAGCAAGAAGGAAGCATCAGAGTCAGAGGATCACCACTAGTCCATTCATCAAAAAGATTAAGCGACGTTGTCGTGGCACCACACTCGGATGGATGACCGCCTGAGAGAGCGGGTTCTTTCAGGCAGACACGCGGCGCTGTACACTATACAGTGTCATAGTATATTATAATATAATATATTAAGTATATTATAGTATAATATAAGTATATTATAGTATTAAGTATATTATAATATAATATATAATAATATTATAATATAATTCCTATAGAGACAAAACAAAAATCAAATTAAATTTTTTTTTAACTGTTTTCGACATTGAAAACAGAATATCGGTATTAGTTGTAGTTTGACGCAGTTTCACAAAAAAATTTATAGATCAAGATCCACTAAAAAAATACAAAAATTTACAAAAGTGTTCCAATTCTAGCATTTTCATGTAGGATTTTGTAGCACTTCTTAAATTCATGTAGACTTTAATAGATTCTGGCAATTATATTTTATAGTTTTTTGTAGTACATTTTTATTTTTTTTTAAATTTTGTAAAAATATTTCCGCCAGGGAAGATATAATGTTTTGCGCAAAGTTTGCCGTTTTGTATTATATCCTGTGCTAAAGTTAGTATGGGATTATCTATGGTCATCACTGCAGTTTTATATGCACAGTACGAAGCAAATGCATACATGACAACTTGTAAAATGGAATCAAACGCGCATGTTTCTCGAATGACAAAATAAATTTTATCTATGCATACGGAGCTACAAATGCTACCATTTTTTAGTAAAGGCAGACCAACCGCAACGTCTGATTTTAAGTGATCCCAATCTGGACAATCGTCAAGATAAGTAGCTTTTTTTGGTTTCTTGAGATGATTACTAGAAGTATTCTTATTGTCCGTATTTTTAATATTATGAAGACCTCTCCAGTTTTCAGTTTCATTCCAAGAATCACAATGTGAATTGGCTATAATTTTGTCATCTTTCTTTAAATCTTCCTGGTTTATTGGTAAAGAAACAGAATTGCTCGAAATATTTGTGATTTCATCATCTTGCGTGACGAAAGAATGAGTATCTTCTTCGCAATGCATATATACGGTTAATTTTATCGGAAGCTAATATCAATTTACCGCGTAGATATTCCACATGTTGTAAAATGAATTTGTCAACTCGCATAGGAAGTTGACCATCGAATGCTCTACACTTGAGATTGGCAAATTCGGCTTCTACGGAAGATGAAGTGGCAGTATTCTCGCCAGTTGCAAAAATAGGTTTCATTACGGCTGTCCATATAGGTATATGCTTCAAAAGTTTTGAAGTGTTTTATAATCTGCGGCATAAAGAATGCATTTACGTTGTCTCCATCTTGTGATTTGGAAGCAATGGTCTTCGCATCTTCTATTATAGATTCAGTCCAATGTGTCCAACTCGTGGTCGAATCTTCATCCTCCTCCATTTGAAATTTAGTCTCCTCGTCATTGGATGTTTCTTCTATCTCGGTTGCGCTTCCTTTTATGATTGTATTTACATATCTTAGATGATTTTCAGAATCCAGATATGTGTTATCTTTGCGTCTTCCAATTTCTTGACTTAATGCACAACTAATGTCGACTTCAAGAGATTCTGCACTTCTTCAAATGACGTCATTCGGCAAGCATGAGCCACGCTTCTTAAAAAAAGTTGTCTTATTTTTGGAGGTTTTCCTTTAAGACAACTCCATCTAGCTACCATAGCTATTACATTACTAACGTCTAATCTTATATAGCAACAAGGTTTACATTGCTGTAGTTTTAAAATTAACATATTGTAACATATTTGCAAGTAATCTGCGAGATCAGCAGATCTTGCAAAAGCGCGAGAAAGCGCTATTAAAATGGCTTTACTAAAGTCGCAAACTGCTATTCGTGGTATTGGCGCGCCACTGCGTAATATTTCTAAAAGAAAATACGTAATCAATGCAGCATTATGCTTGGAACTTGTCATTTGAAAGACCGGTATGCTTTTCATTTCGCAAACGCATACGCATTGATAGAGAAATATATGCGAAGATTTTTGTCCTTCGGGAAGTTTTATCCTCTTTGCGATACTGCCAGTTGCATCAATAGCCAAATAAGAATTAGCCTGTTTAGTATTCAGTTTGTACAGTATTTGTTGTTCTTCCATCCAATATAGGCAATAAAAAGGATCCAGTCCTAAAGAAAGAATAATACCTGAAAGTAATAATTAATATTAACAAGACCGTCATATACAATTAATTTAGACAAAACTGCCATTTGCGATCCGAGCTCGGATCTTGGTAGCCTAATACTATTTTCTGTGTATATTGTTATACCTGAAAGATTAGTGTACTTTGCGAGTCTCAAGTTTACCAATGGATTTGTTCTCACATTTAGTCTTCTGTCTAATTCTTCTTGCTTTGCTTTACGTAATACAGTAGCATCGTAAAGCACTGGCGGAATTTCGCCGCCAAAATGCATCAATCGCTTGGCCTCTTCTGTTCTCCATATGCTGGCGTGTTTTCTACCATCGATAAGTTTTCCCGCGACTTTGATTCTACGATCGTTTTTTAACTGTCGTTTCTTCAAATGTGTAATCGGCGACTGAAAGACTTGCAAATGGCATTCAAAAACCGCATGCATTTTTTTACGTGCTTTCTCATAGAGATAGCCTTTCAATTTTGATTTACATTCTTTGCATTTAGCTACATTGTATGTGTAACATTTCGCATTCTGCTCAGTATAAACTTTCGCGTATTTAAATGAGAAAACACATGTAATATTTGTTTGTTTCCAAATTTTCTCGGCAAAAATATGAGTCCATTTGCCTGCTTTTAAGGTCAAATATTTTCGTTCACCATATAATTTTTTGGTAGGTTTTATTTCAGATCAAATTTTGTTCGAAATTGTCGAAGAAAATGTTTATGCACTTATAACTTTACATCCAGACGTTTCCAACGTTTTGACACTGTCTTTCGATATATTGGCTGCGTCACGATTTATGTCGAAAACATGCAATACATGATCATATAAACCATTGCGATTTTTCTTTAAAGTTGTATAAATATGTTTTGCATTCATTGGCGAACCGCCTTGTAGCCAGTGCTGCGATTTCGAGCCCGCGCACACTGGAGAATTTCCCCCTCCACTACGCATACAGAGTGACGCTCGGTCTATCGGTGTGTCGGCTTCGCTCGGCACGCCGAGCGAGAGGGAGAATATCACTCCCTCCTTGTCGCTCTCACTTAGCTCGCGCGATCGACGATGTTTTTACGCTGGAAATGCTTTCTCGGCATCTCGGCGTGAATCTGAGTTGCCGGTTGCAGGTTAGGTCAAACATAAAAATACGTGTCTTCTCTAAAAGAGAAGACACGTATTTTTTTGTTTGGCCTACGATTAATATTTCCGAGTGTAATATTTGTAAGAAATAGAATTTGACACGGTAACTGTTACTTCTAAGTTAATTAATATCCTGGAAATATTCAATTCTATCGAAAAATGACTGGGATGAAATTTGTTTAGTTTAAAATAAGTTACATGATGTATATAATCTTCTTAATTTGTGGACAGTCTAAAGTTATATTATACGATGGTGAAGAGACAAGAAATCTTTTTTTATAATGTTCGCAAATTCTTAAAAATAAAACAAAATTTATTGCAGTTATTTTTTAATACGATTCAATATTTCCCAGATATTAACGATTTAAAAAGTAGAGTTACTGAAAAATTCTTTTTCTTATAAAAATCACACTGTCGGCAATATGGATCGTAGACCCAAACAGAAAAATACGTCTTCTCTTTGTCCAGATACTATTCGCTAAAAAATTGTCAAAATGTTTAGTTGGTCGTTAAAACATGAAAATTTCAACGAGAATACCCCAGATATACATGAGGTATTCTCGTTAACAAATTTTCATATATTATATAAATACTATATTTTTTATATTATTTATTTATGTCGAATAACCTAATATATGTTATATATACATTTACATGTTCCAGGATATTGAACTAAATAAAAAACTTATATACGTATGTATATTTATAATTTATAACTTTTTATTTATTTCAATATCCTCAATTGTATACCATTCAAATAAATTCTAGTAAGGAATAATTTCTAATATGAAAATTGTACTACATTTAAACGCATTGTAATGGAAGAACCCCACTATTGAGAATTTAAAAGAAGGATTTTAAACCCAGATAGCACAGCTGATCTATATGAATTCAAAAAGATCTGAATCTGATCTTTATGAATTCATAAAGATCAGCTGTGCTATCTGAGAAAGCTCACAGTTTAATAAATAGGATAGATAGTTTAACAAATGGGAAATCCACTCTTTGCCAGAAACGTGGAAAGAAAAAAATCTTAAAAATATGAAACTTTCTTATCCGCCAATGTCACTACATAAAAATTATTAAAACACTTGTTTTAATTAAGACATTATTATACATGCATTAAAAGTAAATAACAAATGTCTAAAATATATACTACACCTGTTATTGACATATTTTCATAACAAAATGTCATTCGAGTCCACATTACTGCTCGATGGAAACCGCGGGAAGGTGGTGGTATATATATATACCACCACAATACAATATTTATTTATAATTAGATAAAATATCTTACAATTAGATATTTTATTTAATTGTAAATAAATATGTGTAATTATATTAAGTAAATAAGTTGTTAGGAGCCACGTAATGAATATTCTTTGGATCCAAAGATTTTTTGTCACTATACGAAATAAGAGTTATAATTTTCCTGACAAAAGAGCTTTCGTTGACTATCGCTTATTGCTCATTAGTCATTACTCATAGTCTTCATTGAGCAACTACGGTCGTAAAATGTGTCAGAATTTTTTATATTATTTACTTTCCATTGCTCTTGTATGAGGCGAAAGCTCTATTTCACATTTTATATTGTTAATTACATAGATATGGCATAAAGGTTGACTCTGAAACTTTTTAACTTGTCACTATAACAACTGTATACATTATATTGAATTTATGTGGTTGCTTTCCAAAGTTTTATTAGTAGGTACTATTTTTAGATTAAATTAATTTTTAATTAATATTTAATTTTTAGATTAATATATATTGCACGTTAACACTGCCTTATACAAGAGCAATGGAAAGTAAATAATATAAATAATTCTGACACATTTTACGACCGTAGTTGCTCAATGAAGACTGTGAGTATAATGACTAATGAGCAATAAGCGATAGTCAACAAAAGCTCTTTTGTTAGGAAAATGATAACTCTTATTTCGTCTAGTGACAAAAAATCTTTGGATCCAAAAAATATTCATTACGTGTGGCTCCTAACAACTAATTTACAATATAATACACATATTTATTTACAATTAAATAAAATATCTAGTTGTAAGATATTTTATCTAATTAGAAATAAATATATTGTATTGTAATTGTATATATGTATACATATATATACCACTAGCTTCCCTCGGTTTCCATCGAGCAGTAATAAGGGCCGAATGACTTTGTTATGAAAATATGTCAATAACAGATGTGGTATATATTTTAGACATTTGTTATTTACTCTTAATGCATGTACAATAATGTCTTAATTAAAACAAGTGTTTTAATAATTTTTATGTAGTGACATTGACGAGTAAGAAATCATATTTTTCAGATTTATTTCTGTCCACGTTTCTGGCAAAGAGTGGATTTCCCATTTGTTAAACTATCTATCCTATTTATTGAACTGTGAGCTTTAAAAATTCTTCTTTTAAATTCTTAATAGTGGGGTTCTTCCATTACAATATGTTTAACTGTAGTACAATTTTCATATGAGGAAATTATTCCTTACTAGAATTTATTTGAATGGTATACAATTGAAGATATTGAAATAAATATAAAAGTTACAAATTATACAATACATATGTATATAACTTCCTTATTTAGTTCAATATCCTGGAACATGTAAATGTATATATAACATACAGGGTGAGTTTTTTAACTTGAGACTGCAAATATCTGGAAAAATAAGCATTGTACGAAAAAATGTTTCAGACAAAAGTCGTATGGTTTCAAGGGGGACATAAGATGGTGGCAATGATTTGACCTTGGATGGTCGTTTGAAGCTCACGTAAACGTTACCTTCAATTTCTTAAATGGAACCCCCTATATTGTAGTATATCGTTTGAAAGGGCATAAAATAAGAAAATTTTTGGCGCTAACCAGAGGTCAATACGTTGACCCGTTCGGGAGTTATTTAAGGTAAAAAATTGACTTTTTCCAACTTTGACCTTAAATAACTCCCGAACAGATTAACGTATCGACCTCTGGTTTGCGCCAAAATTTTTCTTATTTTATGCCCTTTCAAACGGTATACTGCAATATGGGAGTTTTACTTAAAATGTTTTAGTGTCCCAGGGGGCTCTAACTTAAAAATTTGAAATGGAACCCCCTATATTGTAGTTTACCGTTTGAAAGGGCATAAAATAAGAAAAATTTTGGCGCAAACCAGAGGTCGATACGTTAATCCGTTCGGGAGTTATTTAAGGTCAAAGTTGGAAAAAGTTAATTTTTGACCTTAAATAACTCCCGAACGGGTCAACGTATTGACCTCTGGTTAGCGCCAAAAATTTTCTTATTTTATGCCCTTTCAAACGATATACTACAATATAGGGGGTTCCATTTAAGAAATTGAAGGTAACGTTCACGTGAGCTTCAAACGACCATCCAAGGTCAAATCATTGCCACCATCTTATGTCCCCCTTGAAACCATACGACTTTTGTCTGAAACATTTTTTCGTACAATGCTTATTTTTCCAGATATTTTGCAGTCTCAAGTTAAAAAACTCACCCTGTATATTAGGTTATTCAACATAAATAAATAATATAAAAAATATAGTATTTATATAAATATATGAAAATTTGTTAACGAGAATACCTCATGTATATCTGGGGTATTCTCGTTGAAATTTTCATGTTTTAACGACCAACTAAACATTTTGACAATTTTTTAGCGAATAGTATCTGGACAAAGAGAAGACGTATTTTTCTGTTTGGGTCTACGATCCATATTGCCGACAGTGTGATTTTTATAAGAAAAAGAATTTTTCAGTAACTCTACTTTTTAAATCGTTAATATCTGGGAAATATTGAATCGTATTAAAAAATAACTGCAATAAATTTTGTTTTATTTTTAAGAATTTGCGAACATTATAAAAAAAGATTTCTTGTCTCTTCACCATCGTATAATATAACTTTAGACTGTCCACAAATTAAGAAGATTATATACATCATGTAACTTATTTTAAACTAAACAAATTTCATCCCAGTCATTTTTCGATAGAATTGAATATTTCCAGGATATTAATTAACTTAGAAGTAACAGTTACCGTGTCAAATTCTATTTCTTACAAATATTACACTCGGAAATATTAATCGTAGGCCAAACAAAAAAATACGTGTCTTCTCTTTTAGAGAAGACACGTATTTTTATGTTTGACCTAACCTGCACCGGCAACTCAGATTCACGCCGAGATGCCGAGAAAGCATTTCCAGCGTAAAAACATCGTCGATCGCGCGAGCTAAGTGAGAGCGACAAAGAGGGAGTGATATTCTCCCTCTCGCTCGGCGTGCCGAGCGAAGCCGACACACCGATAGACCGAGCGTCACTCTGTATGCGTAGTGGAGGGGGAAATTCTCCAGTGTGCGCGGGCTCGAAATCGCAGCACTGCTTGTAGCATCGCAACCGAAATGTTACTATATACAGCGTTGGATGGGGGTAATATGTTTCCAACATCATCTACCGTTTTGTATTCGATGTGAGTCAATAGTTCAGCCAAAAGCTTCTTGTCGTACATTTTGCAGAATAACACAGAAAAACAATGCGCGGGATCAGCACAGCTAAAAACGCAAACGACTACTGAGCGCCGTCCACCCAGCATATACTAATGTGAAGAAAAGACAATTGAGAAGCGATCGTAGAATCTGTTGTAATCCGAACTCGTGACGATTACCACAGTATAATGAAAATAGGAAGTCAATTACCATAGTATTATAAAAATAGGAAGTCGCGAGTTAAACAGGAAACCGCGAGTCAGCATAACAGCTGACTGCGCGGCCAGACGCTCTACCGAGAACCGACGCGACCTAGAGAGGTTCGCGGAACGCTGACCGCGCAAGGACCCTGAACCGATCCCGCTTGACGACGATACGGGATAAATAGAGAGGAGGCCAGGGATCGGCAAGGGCAGTTCAGAGTCAGAATCCGAGTCAGTGACAAATGTAACGCGTAATAATAAGAAAGATCATTGTGTATTATAAGAGAACTTGAATTTATTAAAGTGTTCGAAAGTAAAAGTCATATCGAGTCTGTGATTTCTCCCAACGACTTCCCCGCGGACAGCAATCCCAATACTCGTGCACGGAGCGGCACAACAAATCGAAGTCGCGAAAAAAATTGAAAGACGAAGAACCGTTAGGGACATGTTATGTTCACAAGGGCATAACTGACTACCACTAAAAAGAATATAATAATTTTTATAGAATCACTTATACACATACTCGCATTTCGGTTGCAATACTATAAGACAATTCGTGTATGAGTGTAAGAATATTTATACAACTTTAAAAAAAATTGCAATGATTCATATGATTACGTATTGCGTGTTTTCGACATAAATTAATGACCACAATTATTATATCGAAAGACAGTATCAAAACGTTAGAAACGTTTAGATGTAAAATTGTAAGCGCACAAATATTTTCTTTGATAATCTCGAATAAAATTAGGTCTAATATAAAACCCGCCCAAAAATTTTTATAATAATAAAAAATATCTAACTTTAAAAGCAAACAAATGTGGAAACAGACAAATATTACATGTACTTTCTCATTAAAATGTACGCGAAAATGTAAGCAAAATGCGAAGTATTACACATATCGTAGCTACATGCAAGGAATGTATAAATTGAAATTAAAGATTACCTCTATGAGAAATCATCTAAGAAAATAGATTTTGATGCATTCGCCGATGCTTTACAACGCTACAGTATTACGTAAAGTAAAACAGGAACAATTAGACAAAAGATTAAACGTAAAAACAAACGATCTATTAATAAATTTGAGAATCGCAAAATATACTAATCTTTCAAGAATTATTTGCTCTTTAAGACCGGACACCTTCTAAATTGATTGTATATCATGACTTTCTTGTTAATATTAATTATTACCTACAGGAATTTGATTTTTAGAACTGGATCCTTTTTATTGCATGTATGGATGAAAGAACAACAAATACTTTACAAACTGGATAGGTACTAAACAGGCTAATTCTCATATGGCTATTGATGCAACTGGCAGTATCGCAAAGAAGATACAACTTCCTGAAGGACAAAAAAATCCTCGCATATATTACCACGAATGGCAGTTTGCAACTTTAGTAAAGTCATTTTAATACCGCCTATCTCGCAGATTACTTACAAACATGTTACATTTAATTTAAAAAATACAGCAATGTAAACCTTGTTGTTATATAAGATTAGACGTTAGTTATGTAATAGAGCAATGGTAGCAAGATGGAGTTGTTTTAATAAAAATCTCCAAAAATTAGAAATTTTTTAATAAAAAGCGTGGCTTTACTTGCTGAATAGCGTTATTTAATGAAGTGTAGCATTATTCTCTTAAAGTCGATATTGATTATGGTTCTAACATAAAAAATTGGAAGACGTGGAGGTAACAAATATCTAGAATCTGAGTCATCTAGAAATGTGTAAATACAGTCATAAAAGGAAGCACAATAGAAGACAACTAATGACGAGAAGACTGAATTCTAAATGAAGGGGGATAAAGATCACGAGTTGGACACATTAGACTTAATCTATAATAGAAGATACGAAGACCATTGCTTGTAAATCGTAAGATGGAGACAAAGTAAATGCATTATTATAAAATTACAAGATACGTATATTATAAAAAATACTTAGATACAAAAATACTTTTAAAACATATGGAAACTTTATGGACAAAGAGCTATAATAAAACTATTCTCGCAAGTGAAGAATACTGTCACTTTGTTTTCCATAGAAGCCGAATTTGCCAATCTCAAATAAAAAGCTTTCAATGGCCAACTTTCTATGCGAGACGACAGACAAATTCGTTTTACGATATGTGCAATATCTACACGGCAAATTGATAACTTTCCCGAAAATTAACCGTATGCATTGCGAAAAGGATACTCACTTATTCACGCAGTGTGTCGTTCTAAGATTAAAAATACGGACAATAAAAGTACTTCCAATAATCATCTTGAAAAACAAAAAAGCAATAACTTACCTTGCCGATTATCCTGATTGTGATCACTTAAAATCAAACACTGCAGAGTTGGTATACCATTTTTAGAAACCATTACTTAGAAACGGTAGTGTGTGTGTACTTTCGTATACATATATAAAATCCATTTTATCATTCGAGAAACATGGGCGTTTGACTCTATTTTATAAGTTGTCATGTATGCATTTGCCTCGTGCTATGCATATAAAACTGCAGTGATAACTACAGATAATCTCATATTAACTTTAGAACAATTAGATATAATACAAAGCGGAAAACTTTGCGCAAAACATTATCTTGCAAGCAAAAATAATTATTCGTCAGTGATAAATTAATAAAATGTGAGTAGTCGGCCTGACTGGCAGTAATTTTACGACGTTTCGACCCGTACTTTGGGTCCTTAGCTGATGTTATATTAAAAATTTATATTGCGAAAAAATATTACCACAGCCAGGGTTTGAACCTGGAACCTCCCGTATACCGTGCGGGTGTCGTGCCAATTCGACCACTGAGGCTATGGTAATATTTCTTCGCAATAACACATATAAGATGGAGCACCGATTTCTTCGGTCGACGGTGTGTATAACGTCTTTTCGATATGAACATTGAAAAAACCGTGAGCCAATTTGATTTGTCGGATTCACACAGTACTTTTTTCGGATTCTCTACAACTTTCACGTCTTCACTTTTTCCCCTAATTGTGATACTTTTCGAGTTATTGGCAAAAAACCAATTTTTTTGACTCTTTTTGCACCCCCATTTTTGCTACGACAATGGTACGGGGGTGGGCTTTTAGTATCTTCATTACAACCCCAAAAGACACACTGCCACGCTAGTTACAGCGCTGGTAGTATTATTTCCTAACTTGGCCAAAATTTCAGCTTATTTGACTGGGCTACATTTATTTGACATTAATTTAATATTTATTTTACAATAATTATTTATTTACTATAATAATTTTAAAAAACATTTATTTAATATTAATATTTACTTAAAATATTATTTAACAATAACTATTTAATCATCATTTTTCTGATATCGTTTTGCTCTATAAATTATGTGGCGGTAGGGGCCTATTGCACAATGATTTACAAGTTAATAATATTAGCGAAAGAGCTTTGTTTTTCACTAATATTATTAATTGGAAATTATTGTGCAATAGGCCTTTGCTGTCCGCTATGAACATACGACGGAGCGCGCGCGTCGCGGCACGACAGCGCGGGCTTGCGCGCCGGGAATAGTACGGCTCTCGCTCAATATGCGGCGCATCGCCGAGCCCGTAACCCGTATTCAAGATTCAACATCGATCCCTATATAGAGAGACGTCTTCGCGAGGTTCTTCAGCGTTCGCAGGATCGCCAGTCAGAGCGTGCTCACTCTCCGGGCCTCTGATAAGTGATGTAACCTTTTGAGGAGTGTGCTTTCTTGCGGCCTCCGTTCATACCTGCATTAAAACCGATTTAAATGTTATCCGTAAAATATAATTTCGGATTGCAACCGATTACTTTTCTCATCGTCTGACAAATTCACATCGTATTAAAACCGATTTAATTATAACTTATAAAATCGTATAATTTCGGATTAAGGTGGATGTATATTACCCAACATTAATCCGCCTGAAGCGTACTAAATTCGATTTGACTATTTTCAATCGGTTTTAATACCGTATTTTCGGTGCAGAAATCCCGATCAATTCGGATTACTTTTTTTTAAATTGGTTTTAATCAAACATTTTCGGCAGGGCAACCACACCCGCTTGCTCCAATCTTAGAGGAGACACTTGAGCTTGCCCAAAGTCCGGTTCGGCCAGTACGTCTCAACTCTTTTCCACTAATTGAGTCTTTTGAGGAAGTTAACAGGATGTCACACTTTTTACCGACGAGCATTCCACCTATTTGCTTTTCCGAAGGCTATGACGTAAGTACCTTCTGTCCTGAGGTTAACATTATAGACGGTTATCGTTTGCGTGAATGGAAAGATATCAATAAGGAGTTCCAGGCAATTTTTCGGGAAGAATTAGTCTTCGGTTTGCCTTTTCACTAATAGTTCTAAATTTACCGACGCTCTTTTTTCGGACTTCGCTATATACACTGGTACTTACGAATTCTCATACATGTTTCGTTCTGCTGGTTTTGTCTCATCGTTTTGTGTTGAATCCATGGCAATCCTAGCGGCATTAGAAAGGACGCTGAACTGTAATTGGCTGGTTACAACCATCTTTACCGACTCTAAGTCTGTACTTTTTGCGATAGCAGCACCCTTTAATCCAAGACATAGCTCCTTTTTAATCTTGAGAATTAAAGCCGTAATTAAGGAAATTGCGTCACAGGTCAACATGGTCAAACTAGTGTGGATTCCAAGCCACAAAGGAATCGAGGCTAATGAGAAGGCTGACCAATTGGCGAGGAAGGCAGTACGAAGGGGCATTGATACTCAGCTGGGAATCCCATTGGAGGAGGTTAAGAAGTTTTGGAAGAGGAAAACCCACGAATAATTTCTTGGGTGGTGTCGGCGCGAAGGGGAATTTAAGGGCTCCTTCTTCTGTCGTAATTTTCTGACGGACTCCAATTTTTCATGGTTTCGCCGCAAATTGAAACTTCGCTTTCTCGGTCACGGTTTTCCTCTTTTCGTCGCACGTCGACAGCGTCGCCAAATCCTATTGTTTACCTTGTGACGTGCACGCTGCTACGCTGCACACGCCGCACGCCGCTGGAAGTATATCGTTTATCGGACGTGCGTGATCGCACGATATCGATCGATATCTTTTTCTATATTTCTTTCAGAATTAATTTAATGCATAATTTTATATACGTTATTACTATGAGAATGTTTCCAGCTACCAAATAAGTTACATCGTACATCATAACACCGATGTATGTATTATATATTGTAAGGCGCTTGCGGTCAGCTACAGGTTAGACCCGCGGGCGATGACCAGGCCCCAGGGGTGTCCTAGTGAGAAATGATACAACGAAAACACGTCGATTGGATATCGATTCATCGAAATCTCATCGAAGCGGTTCTGTCAAGTTGTTGAACGTCGATAATTTCAAAATTTCGAGATTATTTCGATGTTATGATAACTTTGCAAAAAATATCTGTTGGTAGCAGTAGCAATATAATATAATACTTCCTTTCAAGATTTTCAATGTTTCCACGTTTGTCCATCATCAACGATTTCGATATCGGTTTGATAACGATTCGACTTATGAGATAAAAAGAACTAAATTGTTTCCTAAATCGAAGAAAACTGAAAATTATTGTGTTTTAAATTACATTAACTAACAAAATACCAGGGTTGGGAAAGTTACTTTGTAGAAGTATTTAGTTACAGTTACAGTTTTTTTCACTAAAAAAGTAACTATAGTTACAGTTACAAGTTACCGACTTTGAAAAGTAATATATGTTACAGTTACAATAACTCAAAAAGTAACGAGTTGTTACTTTTCAGTTACTTTTTTGCAATTAAATGTGTACCATCATTTTAAATATAAGAATCTTATATTTCAAACTTTACTTAATTAATAATTTATTATGTACTACATACTTAATTATGTCACCTTATACAGGATGTTCCCGGGTTAAACGGCCAAACTTGACATATGAGTTCAGGATCTCAAAACAAGAAAAGCTTTCTTCTGGAGGTATGCTCGCAAACACTTCGTTCAAGAGATATTTATTACTTTTGAAGTTGCAGGACTATTATAAATAAATAATTTCAAAATAATGTAGGTTTATCCTCAACAGTAATCAAAATTATAATTATTATCTTCGAATCTTCTTTATTGTTAAGCATTAATCAAAATTATAATAATTATTCTTTTTACTGCTTAACAGTAATCAAAATTAAAATAATTATCTTCTTTACTGCTTTATAGTAATCAAAATTTAAGTAATAAATATCTTGTTCAAAATGATTTAACACCAATAGATTTTTTGAATGAAATGTTCTCAAGCAAAAAGTATATATAAAATGCCTGTATGAAAAATGTATGAAATGACCTTTAACCACAACAAAAATGGAAGATAGTGCAAGCGTGCGAAGGAATAACAAACGCACAATGTTAATTAGCCACTTGTTCTTTTACTGATAGGTACAACGCTTGTCTCTGGGCTAGAAGCTATCATTCTGAAAAAAATATTTAATACTTAAATTTTGGTTACTGTAAAACAGTAAAGAGGATAATTATTTTAATTTTAATTACTGTAAGCATAGTAAAGAGGATAATTTTTTAAATTTTGATTACTGTTTAGCAGTAAAGAGGATAAACCTATATTATTTTGAAATTATTTATTCCTAATTTTGTAACGTCAGAAGTTAATATCTTTTGAACGAAGCGTTTGCGAGCATACCTGTAGAGGAAAAATTTTTTTGTTTTAAGATCCTATATACTGCATATTTTAAGTTTGTTTCTTTAACCCGGAAACACCCTGTATAATATAAAAAATAGTAGATATAATTAAATTTTTTAAAAATTAATAAAACTTTTAATAAAAAGTTTACGTGGCAATTATTCGATTTTAAGAATTCATACAATTTTTTTGTGCGGACTTGAGACTTCTCTTATTTGTTGATTAAAAGCAGAAAAATATAAAGTATAAAATAAAAATATAAAGTAACTATTAGAGTAACTATTAAATTAGTTACTAATTATCAAAAAAATGTTACTAAGTTAAGTTAAAGTAGATGGAGAAAAAGGAACGAAGTTAAGTTATAGTTACCAAAAAAAGTAACTATAACTGTAACTTCGTTACAAGTAACGAGTTACTTCCCAACCCTAATACATATTACAAAAGTTTATCTATACATGGAATAGTGCTGTCTGATGTTTATAAATTTTGAATTAATTAGTGCAACGAGTTAACCTTTTGCAATCCCCTAATTCTTTTCTTCTACTTAATAAGCTTATGAGTGTTGTCCAATTATGCGATGATATAAAAAAGTAAAGCCAATTTCGTGTTTTTTTTCTTAAATAAGTTCATTCGAATTGCCCATCAATAATCATTCCTCACTTGCGTGTCCGGGCAACGCCTTTAGTTATCATTATTAACATTATTATATTAATATTATATTATTTTGTACTTAATATACGAATTTTATATTAATATTAATATTAATTAATTAATATATTATCAATATTTATTTTACTCGTACAGTAAAATTGTTTTTAATATTTTCCATTTATAGGTATATATTATTAAAAAGTTGTGGAACACTATAAAGATGTGTAATATATAAGTATAAGCACGAAGGAAGTATCAGAGTCAGAGGATCACCACTAGTCCATTCATCCAAAAGGTTAAGCGACGTTGGCATGGTACCACACTTGGATGGGTGACCGCATGAGAGAGCGGGTTTTTTCAGGCAGACACGCGGCTGTACTCACACAGTGTCGTGTATATTTGATATTATAATATAATTCCTATAGAAACAATAAAAATCAAAATAAAATTTTTTTTAACTTTTTTCGACATCGAATAATATCGTTTCGATGTCGATCGATATCGATCGATATCGATAAATCTCCAAACCGCGGACACCTGAATATCGAAATTGATTTGAGGATCGATTTTATATTGATTTCGACATTTCGATATCCAATCGACGTGTTTTCGATTTATCATTTCTCACTGGGGTCAGGATAGGAAGCGGTGGCGGGAAGTGAACAGACCCTCGGTTAACAGAACAAAGACTCTTTATTCGCGCTCTCGTACAGAGATGTTACCGCGACTATGGTCGGTGACGAAAGACCTGCGTAGCCGTTGCTACCGGTACGCACTTGGGATCATAGACTTATATAGATGGACTACGTTTACACGGCCCGATTTACGCCGAAGTTACAACATCGATGTTATAACTGCTGACGTTAGATGTCGTGTAAACGCTCTTTTACGGCGAAGTTATTACATCGATGTAGTAACTCAAAGTCTTCTTCTTCTTATTTTGTTTGCTTAGGCTCCTGCCTCCAGTCGGAGAGCAATACGGCCAATATACTCTCAACGTGTTTATACGGTCTATATTATATCTTGCTAGCGTGGCCTCTGTCAGTATGGCGAACGCCGGAGCGGACGGAAACATGGAGGTACACGGATGGACATAGGGTGGGGGAATCCAGATGCCGCGCGTGAGCGCGGGTAATTCAATTTAGATTAGAATATCCAACGACTTACAAAATGCAACGATCAGTCTACATATCTTGCTGGTCGGCTTCCTGAGTACTTCGAAAATATTTTTACATCCCGGGCCTCGGGCCTGGTGAATTGCCAGGCGTAATTTAGAGGCCTGTAGCCTAACTAGAGGGCAATCGAAAATTAAATGGTTGAAGTCCTGCTCACTCTCCCCGCAGGGACACGAGGCGTCCTCAATTAAGTTTTTTCTGTACAGCGAATGGTTGAGGTTATAGTGATTGGCTCGCAGTCGAGAAACAATTACCGCGGTTTCCCTGTTCAAGCCTAAGTGGTTGAACCAGGGCTTTGCCGATTTGAAATAAATATTTTCAAAAAAGTGCGCCCCCTTAGTTCGACCGCGCACCGACAAGTAATTATCAAAGGCGGCGTCCAGCCTGTCCCGAGGAACGGAGAACAAATCCGAGTACGGCAAGTTTCCCCCCTCGGGTCTACCCTCCCTAACGGCCCTCCGGGCCAGAGCATCAGCAATCTCGTTGCCGACAATACCCTTATGTGAGGGGATCCAAATGAATTGAATTTCCTTATTTAAAATAGAGGCCTGTTCTAACTTAGATTTGATTAATGCGATTAAATATGATGATTTGCTAGATAATGGATTTTTTAATGCTTCTAAGACGCTTTTGGAATCGGAGACTATTGTACACTTACTACATGGCAGGTCTAAGGCGACGAGAATCGCGTTGTATATCGCCCAGGCTTCCGCGGTGAAAATGGAGGCGTGCGAGGAAAGCTTAAACATGAGTTCCATTTTAGGTTGAGGGGAGTAGCAGGCGGAGCCCACATAGCTCCCGTCATTTGTTTTAGAACCGTCTGTATAAACAACGAAGGAATCCTTCATATATTGACCAAAATACTGCTCGAACATCAATTGGGCCGAAGACCCAGACACCCTCTCCATAAGGTCCAACCAATCCGGCATAGGCTCGAAAACCTGGGGGGACAAATAACTTGAGTAGTAAGAAAACTGGAACATAGGAGAACATACCGAGACCCTGATAGAGGGGGCGTACCGACAGGCCCAGCTAAACAGTTCCGCGACCGGAAAAGTTTCCCGGACGTACAAGGGCATGTCCCGCCCCTCGTCCCGCAGCGCATCAACGATCTCGTAGAGGCCCGAGACCACCGGGTTGTCTTCCAGCGACAAAGATTTAAGCAAATATCTCGATGCAAGGAATCTTAGTCTATACTTGAGCGGAGCTTCCCTGGCTTCCGCAAGCATGGTATTGATGGGCGTAGTAATGCGGTATCCCATGCAAGCCCTGATGGCTTTGTTTTGTATAATTTCCAGACGACGAAACTTAGTGGTGTTGCTTCTTAGTGAGAAGATATGCGCTGCATATTCCAATGAGCCGCGCAAGACGGCTCGATAGATAGATAACAAGAGCTGAGGATGTGAACCCCACCAAACTCCCCGAAGGGAGGAAATGATGTTCGCCACATCCCCAGCCCTCTTGATTAAATAGTCCATGTGCGCATCTCCCTTCATCTTTGGATCAAGTATGACGCCAAGGAATCGCACTGTATCAGAGGGGCAAATCTGTGCCCCCTCGTAGTTGATAACGCAGTCATATTGTAGGCGGCCCTGTTTCTCGCTAACAGCATTAGACGAGTTTTACTTGGAGAGATCTCCAAACCCCTTACACGTAGATAATTTCCCATCGCCACCAGGGACCCCTCCAGAAGTCTGACAGCTCTGTCCACATTTTTATTTGCCGCATAGATGACAACGTCGTCCGCAAACTGAAGAATCTTCACTCCAGGAAGTAATACGGAGCTGATGTCTTTCATGTAAAAGTTGAATAAGAAGGGACTCAGTACAGAGCCCTGAGGCGTGCCCTTACGAGAAAGCTTAACCGACGTAGGATTACCATTAACGACAAATTGGACTCTTCTTTCCGAAATCAGATTTTGGACGAACTTGCAGATACCCTTGGGGAAGCCGGTCGCCCTCATTTCCTGAACCAGAATCTCGGGGACGACGTTGTCAAAAGCAGACTTGATGTCTATAAATAGTGCAGCTGTGGTCTTTCGCTTCAAGTTAGAACTGTGGATCGCTGAGGCCAAGATTGTAAGGTTGTCTGAGCACGACCAAAACTTGCGGAATCCATACTGGAAGTCCGGTATAATCCTGATTCCCGTAGTATGGGACTCCACGGCCCAGTGGACTCGAGTCAAGATCATTTTCTCGAGCAGCTTGAGGATGCAGGAGGTGAGTGCAATGGGGCGGACTCCTGCCCCCGAGGGCTTAGGTATCAAATAGACCAATGAATGAAACCAAGCCTCTGGGAAGGTTCCCAAACTATATAAGTTGTTCAAAATTCTGAGAAGCAGTCTTTTGAGGCACGATGGTAGAATCTTTAGAATCCTATAGTCCATGCGATCCAATCCAGGGCTCGAATTAGACTTAGTTGATTGTAAGGCCGCGTAGAACTCGCCCAGCTTGAAGGGGCCATCCAGCCACGCTAGGTCGGGATTAGGTGATGTGTCTCCGTTGTCCATGGGAGGCTCCAAACGGGGGCCCACGCACGAGGGCGGGCAGATGTTAGAGATCGCGTCTTGAATCTGTTTCTCATTAGCGGGCTTCACCGCGTCGGCTGCTTTGCGATTTCGGAAACGCTTTATCATTCTCCATTTGCCGCTGGTTGGCGTTTTGTAATTAAGGGAGGAGCAGAAGTTCCTCCAGCCCTCTCTCTTAGCCTTGCGAAGGATCTTTCTACTAGCAATTCTTTGTTCCTTCCATTTTAAATAATTGGGATGGGAGCGTTCCCTGTTGTATATAGCCCCCGTCTCCTGTCTTCTGCGCACCGCCTCCGTGCAGTCCTCGGTCCACCAAGGACTAGGGGGGGGCGCCCGCTTACCTCTGTCGGCTCCGCTCTTAACTGGAGGAGAAAACAAGCTTACAATTTCCATAATGGCGCTGTAAAATGAATTGTATTGACTTAGAGGCTCCTCGTCGCCATGCGTCAACACCTCCTCCTTGATGGCGTCTGCCCTGCTCGAGAGGGCCGCCGAGAATTTTTTGAATTGGTCTTTGGTGAATTTACACCTGTGGGAAAACACTGAAGTGGTTCTGACCAATCTCCTGATGTTGATACTCACCGGAAGGTGATCACTCCCCATAGTATCCGTCAAAGCTGATACTTCTGTTATCGAGGCCATATTACAGGAACCGAACACCAAATCCAGCGTGGAAGGAGTCAAACCCGGAGGGGGCAGATAGGTCGCCGAGTTAGGGCCCAGAAACATAAAGGGCCTCTGATCCAGAAGATCGGCCAACGTATTCCCCGTTGAATTCGTCCGAAGGGCCCCCCATACGGGGTGATGAGCGTTGAAATCTCCCAAAATGATCGACATCCTGAAAGAGTCTCCCAATCGGAACAGTCTATGCCATGTTGCGCTGAGGCATGCCTGATTAGGGTGCCTATACACCCCCAAGACAGCCAACTCTGAGCCTTCCATTTCTATTCTCACGCCGATCCCCTCAATTGAGGGGTCCAAGATTCCCCGCAAGTCGAGCTCTGAAAAAACAATGTTGTCACGCATTAACAACATGACACCTCTGTGTCCCGGGCCGGTACAATCAGTCCGGATCACCCTGAACCCGCGTGCGGGGAAGGGGGACCCGGGCCTCAAACATGTCTCAGTCAGCAGTATAATGTCGAAGGATTCACAGAGCCCTTCAATATCTGGTTTTTTGCCGGCAGCTCCCCTGCAGTTCCAGGCAGTAATACGAAGTCCCGATTTCGCAGCATCTGATCCAGTGTGTCCCTCCATTTTACCCTAGAACGCTTTTTAGGAAGGTACACATGAGACTTAGAATATCAAAGAAGGGGGAGCCTTTAATTGCAGGGAAATAACTAACGAGCTGATCGACCAGAGAGATAATAAACTGGATAATGGTAGCACTGGAAAATGGAACATGAGCGCCCGGTGCACTTCCGGATTTCGGAGGCCCCCTGTCAGGGGGCTCGATGTGTGGAGACGGACCGAAATTGAACGCGGGAGGGCCTCGCGACTCTTGATTTCTGCCGTTAGGTGAATTAAGGATTAAATTGTGACTACTGCGCAACCTTTGCATACGGATCTGGGAGTTGCTGTCCTGTTTTGCCCGTTGCTCTCGATTATGCACCGCAACGGGATCCGCGGGAGCCCGACCGGCGCCAACCGGCCCACCAAATCTGAAACCAACCCCCCCGGGAGGGGGGGAGGAAGGGGGGGAGCCCGCCTTCTCAGCATACGAGGGCCCCCGACCGCCCGTCCCCCCCGACCCGCCCGGCGCACTCGATTGCGCGGACGCGGACGAGGAAAATATTTTAGAAAAAACATTAGCTAAGGTGGCTCCTGATGAGCTCGACCCCGCGGAGGGGGACCCAAGACTGGGAAAACTAATCGTCGACGCCAGAGACCCCGCCGTTGGGGGCTCCCCCACTATCCTTTTACGCGCCTCGTCGAAAGGGATATTCTTGAGGGTCGCGGTTTCCGAGATCCTCTTATTCTTTTTATATTCCGGACACTCCGGCGACGTCGGCAAATGCTCACCTTCACAATTGATACACCAGGGGGGCAAGTCCGCGCGGGGACACCCTCGCGCCCCGTCACCCCGCTCGTGCGCGAGGCCTCCACACCGTAAACATTTGGTCTTAGATCTACAAATCTCGGCAGTATGCCCGTAATTAAAGCAGTTATAGCAGATGCGAATTAATGGCATAAACGGTCTAACCGTCCGGACCGTTTTAAAAATAAAAATTTCTTTGGGTAGACGAGATCCTTCGAATTTGATCTTAAGCAAGTTTGAAGGAACGAGCTTTGGTTTACCGTTCTCATCCCTTTCGGTTCCGCGCTTAGTTAAACGAGAAATTTCCAAGATTTTTACGGGTGAATCTATGAATGGTTTGAGCTCATCGACTTTCCAATTGTCCTTGACTCTATTGACAACACCGATACGTACGATCTTGAATTCCGGTATGAAAGCTAGGACGTTTTTTTCTTTGAGTATTGCTAAATCAATCGCCTCATTGGCCTCTCGAGCCGTTCTAAACTGCGCTCGAATTTTGCCGTTGCCTATGTCATCTACACGAGTCACGGACGCGCCGATGCTTTTGTAAATAAGCTCGGAAATATGCAGAGTATCCCTATTCCTTTTTTCATCCGTAAACTGAAACTTGACGTAATACGGCGAGAAGTCGTCGTTTTTGTAACGATTAACGTTTTTCTTATTTCGTTTGTTTGCCGAATTCGTCCCCAGGGGGGACGCCTTCCCCCCCGGGCCCGCCGGCGCGGCCTCACTTACTACGCGTCGCTTAATGCCGCGATTTTCCACCGCCTTTGTTCGATCGGACATAACAATGTCCTTGTCTTCGCGCATTTCTAGATCGCCGGACGTGTCCCTCCCGGAGGGAGGGGACACCCCGATACCGTCCATGAAGGAAGCCGCGCACTGCGGGCCGCCCCCGGGGGCCGCACACCCCCCTGAATGATCATTGCCCGCTATAACTTCCCGGGGCAGATCCCCCGCCCGGAGGTCCCCCGCGAGAGGCATCCCCGAAGGATCAGGTCCCCCGCCCCCGTCGGCCGTCCTACGTTTAGAGTGCTTAGATGCAATCTTCTTCTTTCGGCCTCCCATACCGTCGCCAATTACCTTGTCGATGAGAACTCGAGAATCCTGAGATCCTTGCAGCTCGGATCCCGACCGCGGACCACCACACAAATCGCCGTCACTATCAGCCTGCTGGCTTGCCAAAAGAGAACTTTCAAAGTTGACAAAGTCTATCTGCGGGATCGAGAGACGCCGCACTTCCCGGGGGACATCGTCAGGGGTGGAGTTAACAGGGGCCAAGGCCTCCTGCATCTCCCCGCGAGACGCAATATAACGCCGGGGTAGCAGTCAAGAAACCGACCAGAAAGAGTAAATTAAACCTCTCAATCAATGAAAAGGAGAGTCAATAAATACCAGAGAACGCAATTTACAAAAACACGGAACTCGCGTATCACGCACAGCCCACACACCAGACACTTTAGCACAGGACGCACCACACTGGCGCGGGAAACGGGAACGGGTAGGAACACGTCCGTCACCGGCCACGGCTCACGCGCGAATCCAGTAACTCAAAGTCGTTTGGTGAAGAGGCTTAGAGTTACTACGTCTGTTACGTATGTATAAGCCTTAAATGTATGTGAGCCAATGAGCGTGAGATGGCGTTGTGAGCGTAACAGAATGCAGCATTAACGTACGGGACAGCAAACAGTAAAGGTGCGAATAAACAGCGAGTATTCAATTATAGACGGAGAGCTGGCTACATAAAAATGCAAGGTATAAGGTACATGAAATATTTATAGTTAGAGAGGTTCCATTAGCGCTCCCGAACACTGAGTGACCAGTCTGCCTGCGCGCTTAGGAAGATTAAGACGGGGGTGGACGGTCAAAAATGACAAATTTTACAAGGAAAAAAATGATAAAGCTCAGGGATAAAAATTATAGGAATGTTAAGTATTTGTTGCTACAAAACGTGGAAAATTATTGGCAGACGATTTTGTGGAAAAGAAAGGGCCGGCAGACTGCAACAAAGCAACGTTAACTTTTGTGAAAAAAAAATGATAAGACTCATGATTAGAACTTATTGGTAATAATTACTAAACTGTTAACGAAGCTATGTGCTAAATGGCAGACGAAAAAACTGAAGACAACATCGAGGTAGACAGTGATGAAGAGCGCGGTCTCGATCGCGCTTAACGAGTTAGTTCCTTACGATGCGTTACTACGATATGTTATTTTGTTAATTATATTATGTCGACAATAAGATAACAATTTCTATATTATATATATAATAAGTGCTGAAAGATATGTTTAACATTAGAATAATTTTTTATTAAAAAAAATACTATAAAAAATTGTAGACTTATTCTATTTTGCTGTTTGCATCGGATTCATCGTACTGCATATCTTCTTCGCTTTCGCAATCGATATCATCCTCAAATTTGATATCGTTGATATCTGCTGAAAAACGACATTAAAAATTAAAAACAACTGTTAAGAAACATGAGATTAAAAGCGTGTGCAAAGATTTGTACCTTCAGACTGTTCTTGATCAATAACAACGTCTTTAACACTAGATGGTATCTGAGGTCCATCAAACCGTCGGAACTGGTATTTGGAGTTGATTATCACCCATCCGCAGTCTTCTGGTACCAAAAAAGTCGGAATTTTCTTGTGAGCGTGGCTCCATAATCTGGCGATATACATAGATCTTAAGAATTGTGGTCTTAATTACGTTCTATATCACATGTGCGCGCATCGCAAATATCTGTATCAACATTTTGGTAAATTATACCGACAGTATCGTGTAACGTATCCTTACCGCTACAAGTTTCAACGAATCGATCGTAATTGTCGAAGGCTACTCCTGTAAAATAATTAGACGATAAGTAAATATCTTCGGGACAAATAATCGATTTACTACAAGAGGCAAACGTAGCTTCAGTTTCCAATTCCTTGATAGTGTTGTAACTGCAGCAGTGCCCGTATTTATTTATAATGTCAATTACTTTTCTACTACTTGTGATGCTTTTCAATGTCATCCCAAGCGTTATGTGCTTAGAAGTTTTAATTTTTCCATGACTTACTGCGTAAATAAGGTCTTGGACAATTGATTTTACTTTGCGAGTGCAGTTACAACTTTTTACAGTTCTTGGATCATTACCGCAAATTACTGAACGGAAAAACTGCTAAACATCAGCAGGGATTTCGCATTCCCCCTTAATTAAATCGAGCGCTGTTATATTGCCTGATAGAGGCTGAGCTTTAATCGATAACATTTTTTTTCTCAATATAAATGCCGCATGCTCTAATACTTCCAGCTCCTCACATTCGCCGAAAGTTTTATCTGTAATCAC
The DNA here is from genome assembly GCA_035220615.1 of Leptothorax acervorum. Taxonomy (NCBI): domain Eukaryota; kingdom Metazoa; phylum Arthropoda; class Insecta; order Hymenoptera; family Formicidae; genus Leptothorax; species Leptothorax acervorum. The sequence continues at coordinate 264,172 of JASTWQ010000247.1, read as the reverse complement.
AGAGCCGTCTTTTGGTGCAATAATTTTTCTATTGTGAAACGTTATTACTTGTAAATTATCGCCAAATTTTTTTGTTAACTTTTCTAACAAATAATTGCTTGTTAAAGCATTATAATAAGTATGTCCGTGTCGGAACATTTTATTATAATGTGAGCTTCGTCCGGAATATTACACGCGTGAAAAACTATTTTCGTATCAGCTTCTTCATGAGCTTCTAGCGTGTAGATATCATTTATCGAAAATAAAACAGTCTCATTATCAACTTTATATTCATAACACTGATCGAAGTTCAGTAAAACTTTTAACATCCTTTTCTAATAGCTTAAGTAAAACTGATTTATCAGTCTTAAATATCGATCCGTCTAAATGGCACAATGACGTCGGAACGGGTGTTAATGGAAAAGTAAGAATCTTTTCTATGTTTGTATTTTCATTTATTGAAATGGCTAACATGCGGCCAAATAAATCCCGCTGTAACCTTATTTCTTGCACTTTGTTGTTAATTGTGATCTTTTTCTTTGCGGTTGAATTTGCAAAATTAAGTATTTTATTTTGTTTGATCGTTGTTTCAAATCTATTTGGCGATTCTGCGCATTCAGAAATAAATGTCTCTCTCAACAAATTACCATTTTTCTCTGCATTTAATAAAAAGTTACAAACTTCTTCGGAAGCTGCTTGTCCGGAGCCAATGTTATATAAAAAATCACGTTCGATATTTTCACTGTGAAACAGATTAAAATTTTGCTTTAATAAATTTATGAAATTTCGCAACTGAACGGAATCCTTTTTTATTTGATGTTTTTCCAAATCTCCGGTAATATCTTGAGCTCTTTTTAAATTAGTTAGATTTTTGAGTAGTCTGAGCTAATATATGTTTTTTGAAATAAATTAATTTACATGCGTTATGGTAATAAATTAAATTTTGCGATCGTACATCTTTAATTTTACTTAACATTTGCGTATCGTTTAGAGCAGTGGCAAATGTAATGATTTTCTCGATCAACATTTCGGACACAGATTTAATAATCAAAACTACTTTATAATTTTGAACTTTACGTGACTTATCGCAAAAAAAACAAATTACAAGTACATTGCCGCTATCTACTTGTTCTTCGTGCGAAGATAACTGTGACATGTCATTGTCTAACTCTTCAACATTTTCTGTAAAATAAAATATAATTCGTTACTTTACTTTACTTAACAAAAAATTTCATTTTAAATTTACATTTTTTGAATAAGAAATGTACGAGAGGATTCTTACCGCACCAAGCCGGGCCCATAGCGTCCCTTTTCGTGGCTCTCTCGGCGTCTAATTCTACACTAATTTAAATATAAACAAATTGTAATTATTACCTGTCGAACTCGTGCTGGGCTGACAAGACAGTGTAGTTTGACTCTCAGAAGATGAGGCAGTCAATTCGTTATTAGCTACATAAAATAAACAATAAATTAGTTTTATTATTTATCAACAATGTATTGAAAAAGTCATATAAGAATTTATGTACTTACTAGGATTAGGCTCCGGTATTGTATTTCCAGACTGCTGTAATTTCACCAATTCACTATATTTGTTAACATACTTTCTTTTAATAGCCGTGAAATTACTATAATAATTTCCATGGTACCCATTGATTTTATCTGGAGTTGTTGATAAAATAAGTTCGTTATACCTTATCTTGGAGGTCACACGAATTTTTAAAATCTCCCTGCATTTTTCCAAAATTTTATCGTTAAAAAGTGTGATTTTAGTTTCACTACTGTTGTTACAAAATACACACTTTTGCTCCCAACTCATTTTGCGAATAGTTCACTGCAGACATTTGCAAAATATAAATAATAAATAACGATTCTAAAAGCCACTGAAGAAAAATAAAATTCAGCACAATACACGTTGGACGTCTGTTGTACTGTCGAGTTTTCGAGTATACTGAACCATCTTCTCATAAATGACCTTCTCCAGCCCCTACTATACAGCTGTTTTTCGGCCGCTTTGTTTCTCTGAACTGTTTCAAACAGTTTTTATACCTTCGTTAAATTTTCGAATATAATTTTTGAATCTCTCAATCTATTAAAACCTTAATATATTATTTTAAAACTTGTAGAAAAATGTTTATATATAGTTTTCAACTGCAGATCAAAAATGTTATGAGATTAATTAGTAACAATTTAGATTCAATATAATAAATAAATTAATTATTTCATTTTTAACAATAAAAGAATGAATACAAACTGAATCCATTAATGAAAAAAAGAAACACGTAATATATTTATATAAATAACCAAATAACATATCATAGTAGCGCATCGTACGAAACTACCTCGTTAAGCGCGATCGAGACCGCGCTCTTCATCACAGTGTGCCTCGATGTTGTCTTCAGTTTTTTCGTCTGCCATTTAGCACATAGCTTCGTTAACAGTTTAGTAATTATTACCAATAAGTTCTAATCATGAGTCTTATCATTTTTTTTTTACAAAAGTTAACGCCGCTTTGTTGCAGTCTGCCGGCCCTTTCTTTTCCACAAAATCGTCTGCCAATAATTTTCCACGTTTTGTAGCAACAAATACTTAACATTCCTATAATTTTTATCCCTGAGCTTTATCATTTTTTTCCTTGTAAAATTTGTCATTTTTGACCGTCCACCCCCGTCTTAATCTTCCTAAGCGCGCAGGCAGACTGGTCACTCAGTGTTCGGGAGCGCTAATGGAACCTCTCTAACTATAAATATTTCATGTACCTTATACCTTGCATTTTTATGTAGCCAGCTCTTAGACTATTACGTGTGTTATTCTTATTGAGTTAACCCGGCTATCCCAAGTATAACATTGGCGACGAGGAAAACTGATAAAGACAGCGTCATGGCAGGCGAGTCGAATATTACAGCGTTTAATCCGAACGAGGACCAACAAGGCATATATCCGAGATGGGAAAGATGGCTCAGAGGCTTCGAGCTTTTTCTGCTGAGTAAAAGTGTAACCGAGGCGCCAAGGAAAAAAGCTATGCTCTTACATTATGGCGGAATGGATTTACAAGACATATTCTACGCTATTCCAGACTGCGATGTGGTGGCACAAGGCGAAGATCCGTACGACAAGACGAAGAAAGTGCTAACGGATTACTTCAGGCCGAAACTGAACACGACGTACGAGCGGCATCTTTTTAGAAATATGGCGCAGAAAGAAGATGAGACGATTGGTCAATTCGTAACACGTTTGCGTCAGCAGGCAAAATATTGCAGATTCGCTTCGATAGACACAGAAATTTGCGATCAAATTATCGAGAAAGGTCATTCAATGGAAGTGAGAAAGCGTATATTAGAAAAAGGTGACATCGAGCTAAAAGAGGCGATGGAGATTGCACAGGCGTTCGAGGTGGCATCAGACAAAGGCCATGGGAAATAGTGTAGTGGCACGGATCACAACAAAGAGGGAGAACGCACGAGGAAAATCAGACAGTTCCGGTTCCAGTGGTATCAAGTGCTACAGATGTGGTTATCGAGGGCATGCACAATCCGACGAGAGGTGTCCGGCTAGGAACAAGGAGTGTACGAAGTGTTGTAAAAAGGGTCACTTCGCAGCGATGTGCAGAACGCATCGAGATCGAGTAGACAAACATGGCGACGGTCCGGCTAGGGACAAGAAGGAAGCCAAGACGAGTAGCAGCGCCAACAAGGAGGGAAAGAAGTCAACTACGGTGAAGCAGCTACATGGCGACGCCACTGACAGAGACGACGACGAATATGCGTTCGCTTTAAGAGATAATATATGTGTATTAGAACACGGAGAGGTAGTATCAGCGAGTGTAGGGGGAATAGAAATCGATCTTTTAGTTGATTCGGGATCGCGATGTAATATTATGGACGAAAATACATGGGAATCGTTAAAGTCAAAGGGAATAAAGTGTATATCGCGTAAGGTTAATAAGACCGCATTCCCATACGGGAAAAAAGACGGATTAGAGATTTTCGGTGAATTTGATTGTGATATAAAGATCGGTAATAAAATTGCACGGGCAGTTTTTAAAGTATTTCGAGGTGAAGGACAACCGCTCTTAGGTATTCGAACGGCAAAGGAGTTAAGTATTTTAGATGTCGGAGTACATTTGCAAGTTAATCAGATTAAATGCGATGTTAAGCTAGATAATAAACTCTTCGAGGGTATAGGGAAATTGAAAGATTTTCAGCTTAAAATTCCGATAAATGGTTCAGTGAAACCAGTCGCACAGCCGAGAAGAAGATTGCCTTATAAAATGCGGGATTTAGTCAAACAGGAAATAGAGAAACTGTTGCGCGATGACATTATTGAAAGGGTAAAAGGGCCGACGCCCTGGGTATCCCCAATAGTACCAATAGTTAAAAGGTCGGGAGAAATACGTCTTTGCTTAGATTTACGGGAAGTAAACGAGGCAATAACTCGTCAACGAAGCCCATTACCGGTGTTTGTAGAACTACTTGATAAAGTAAGAGGCGCGGAGTATTTCTCAAAATTAGATATTCGGGGAGCGTTCAATCAAGTTGAGCTTGATGAGGATACGAGAAGTATAACTACGTTTAGTACGGATTGCGGTTTGTTTAGATTTAAGAGGTTAGTTTTTGGTTTAAATTGTGCGCCGGAAATTTTCCAAGAAACATTAGAAGAGATTTTGCGAGATCTTGAGGGTGTAATTAATAGCGCAGATGATATTGTGGTTTATGGGAAAGATTTAGAAGACCATAACCGGAAACTTCAGAAAGTACTTGACAGGCTCTTAGAGAAGGGTTTGACACTTAATAAAAATAAATGCGTTTTCGCGGTTAAGGAAATTGAATTTTTGGGATTTATAGTAAATGGGTCTGGCTACCGATTAATGCGATCGAAAGTCGAGTCGGTACAGAACTTCAGAGAACCCGAAACGCCAGATGAAGTCAGAAGTTTCCTGGGGTTGGTTAATTTTTGTGCAGCATTTATTCCAAATATGGCGACAATTAGCGAACCTTTAAGAAGGCTTACGCGAAAGAGCGAACCGTTCGTGTGGGGTGAACCACAGAAAATCGCATTTCAGACGTTAAAAGATAAGCTGATGGATTCAGAAACGCTAGGTATTTATAATCCGGATGCGAGAACTAGAGTAGTTGCAGACGCTAGCCCGGTAGGCGTAGGTTGCGTTTTAGCACAGGAACAAGATCGACAATGGCGAATCATAAGCTTTGCGAGCCGAAGTCTAACTGATTATGAGAGAAGATATTCACAGACAGAAAAGGAAGCTTTAGCACTTGTCTACGCGTGTGAAAGATTTAAATATTGGCTTTTTGGTATTAAGTTTGAATTGGTCACAGACCATATAAAGCTTTAGAATGTATATTTGCACCAAGGTCAAAGCCATGTAGTCGCATAGAAAGGTGGGTGCTAAGACTTCAAATGTTTAAATACAAAGTGATATACGAAAGCGGAAAGAGTAACATTGCAGACCCGTTGTCTCGATTATTAAAAATAAGTAACAACGAGGGGGAGAAAAGTGAGTGCGAGAATGAATTGTTTATCGCGTGGATTGCAAAAGAGAGTGTGCCGAGAGCGATGTCTATCGAAGAGATAGAAGTGGAATCACGCGAAAATTCGTGGCTAGGTGAAGTTAGGCAAGCGATTGCGACAGGAAACTGGGAAGCGTTATCCAGTACGCGGATGAAAGCAATTAAAGACGAACTGTGTGTATACAATAATGTTGTGTTGCGGGGAAACGAGAATTGTTGTACCTGAAAAGCTAAAGAAGCGAGTATTATCAATAGCGCATGAGGGACATCCTGGTATTGTTGCGATGAAGGATAGACTAAGGAGTAAAGTTTGGTGGGCAGGAATTGATAAAGACGCGGAAAACTTTGTAAAGACATGTGAGAGCTGCCAAATAGTGCAAAAGACAGCCCATGTCTCGCCGTTGAAACCAAACGCGTTGCCAGATAGTTCGTGGGAGTGTTTAGCGATGGATCTCCTTGGGCCTTTGCCATCTGGAGATTTCATATTTGTGATCATTGATTATTACAGCAAGTTCTATGAAATAGAGATAATGCAGTCAATTACATCGACAGCAATTATTAATAGGTTAAAACATATATTCGCGAGATACGGTTATCCAAGCAGATTAATATCTGATAACGGAAAACAATTAGTGAGCGAAGAAATGCGTGAATACACGTCGAGGTGCGGTATTAAACTTATTCATGTAGCGCCGTACTGGCCCCAAGCGAATGGGGAAGTCGAAAGACAAAATCGCAGTCTTCTTAACGCATAAAGATTGCACAGCTCGAAAGAAAAAACTGGAAACAGGAGATATTAGATTATCTGCTTATGTATCGCTCGTCTCCACAAGCATCGACAGGGGTTTCGCCAGCGGAGCTAATGTTCGGTCGAAAAATAAAAACTAAAATGCCAGAATTGCGGGAGATTAGAAATAATCTAGATGAAGCTATTAGAGATAGAGATGCGTGGAAAAAGCTTAAAAGTAAAGAGCGATATGATTTGCGAAACAACGTAAGAGAAAGTGAGTTGAAATTAGGTGATACGGTTCTACTAAAAGCGATAAAGCGGGATAAATTAAGTCCAGAGTATGAAAGCGTTAAGTATAAGGTAGTTGAGCGAGCCGGTGACAATGTAACGATTAAAAATGCGGATGGGAGAATGTTTAAACGAAATGTAGCGCATGTCAAGAAGTTTAATCGTGCAGCGCCTAGCGAATCCGACGATGATGTTGAGATAATATCGGAGCAAAATGTCAAAGTAAAAACCGAATCGGAATCGCAGGATGATCCTGTTCTTGTAACGAAGCCAGAACTAAGTGCTGATCTCAGTGTAACGCAAGGTAGGCCGGTACGAGACAGGAAGCTGCCAAATCGCTTAAAGGATTATGTGCTAGAGTAGGTTTCAAGCAAGGTGCAATTGTATGACTTATTACCAAAGATTTTTATACGTCGTGAGTCATGCAAATTATGTACAACGGCAATATAGTTTGTAAGGTAAGCGTTTATTCTGAGAAAAGGGAGGATGTTACGTATGTATAAGCCTTAAATGTATGTGAGCCAATGAGCGTGAGATGGCGTTGTGAGCGTAACAGAATGCAGCATTAACGTACGGGACAGCAAACAGTAAAGGTGCGAATAAACAGCGAGTATTCAATTACGTGTGTTATTCTTATTGAGTTAACCCGGCTATCCCAAGTATAACAACGTCCAAGGTCGGTAAATGAACGCGTCGGTAGCGACGCTACATAAGGTCGTCTCATGTACTTCGAGCTGTTTGGAACCAAAATGGCGACAACAACGCTCAGCTGATCCAAGGTCCGTAGATAGACGCGACGACAGCGCAACGACAGGTACGTCGCGTCTATCTACGGACCTTGAGCTGATCAGCAAAAAAATATAGTTTGATTTTTAGATAAATGTTAATGTTTACGCTGTTTAAAAGTTAGGTTAAGTTAAAAAACATAAAAATAAATAATACTTGGTCGAAATTAGAAAAATAAAGAGCATGCATTCTCAAATATATTAACTAATTTTATTACTAACTCTTAATTATAAACATTGAGTTTTAAAATAATTAGACTAGAAATTAAATGTTCCAGTAATCTTATATTTTTATTAATAAACATGTAATTATAATAATTAAAATAATAACCCAAATAATACATTTTATTCCGCCAGTACTAATTAACAGCAATATCATTTAAATGGACTTAACTGGCGATTAAAATATTGCAAAAAAAATATTTATTTAAATAATATTGCTATTAAAATAAATATTTGAAAACAATAACAACATTGCTTTGCAAATAATTTTGATTTTTAGATAATAGATTGCCTATAAGCACTTTTTGAAGCAAAGGATTTATTTTTCGATAAACGTATTTTCTTTTTTTGATCGTTAACAAAAATAAATTGTCGAATATGAATATATCGACGTAAAATATTGTAGAAGAAATTACAAGGTTTAGTACGTTCCGCACAAATGTTTGAGATAGTTAATTCTTTATACGGTGCCCATTTTTCGATCATTTGTAATAAATGCTCAAATAATCGAGAGTGCAGAGCACATCTATCAAAATGCGCTTGCAAATGACCTTCAACTAAAGAAATATAGTTAAATATACCATTTGAAGGATTTTCTAAGAATCCAAAAGAAAGAGCTTTGGTATAAAACGAATACTGACCATTATCATCAGTAAAAGCTTGTAAACAATCACTACAAGCGTATTTTTTTCGTAAAACATAAGAAATTGCACTTCCTAGCAAGTTGTTTATAATATTACATTCTAATCTATTCGTTATTGGGGTTACATAAGTGTAATTTTGTGTATTTTCATAAACGGGGGAATACATACAATCCTCTGGCGAAATCCCGTACACTGTACAGTGCCGTACACCAGCAGCGCGAATGGCGAACTACGCACACAGTAACAACTGTTATACGACGTGCACTAATACACAGTCACTGGAACCAAAATGGCGGCCGTGAGACGACCTTACGTAGCGTCGCTACCGACGCGTCCATTTACCGACCTTGACTACGTCGACTTAAAAAGAACGTGTAAACGGCAGCCGTGTAACGATGGCGATAATGCCAACCGTAAAAATTAAACATCTTAATCTCCATTGTTTGCAAAGTGGCTACAGACTAGAATTAGCGTCAAGAAGCTACAATCTGCACGTTTAGACATCTGCGCAAGGGTGCTGCGTGCATGTTTGACACTTGACGCTCGATGCTCGACGCTCCCATCTAAGCGCACCGTTATATTGGTACTAATGAAAATCCTTCACTCACTTCATTCGAAAGTTGTTAAGCTATTTCAGCTTGGTGGGAGTAAGATAAGCCTGAACGTGTAAACGCAACTCACCTTAAGGGGATCCTAAACCGAAGGCCAAACTCCGACGATGTCGCTGTTTTACCGACAAAATTCTATATCTGTCCTTGTATAGACAATGATAATAGACAAGGATAGACAAGGTTATAGGTTATATTGCATTCATTACAACTAATCTTTTTTTGTAGGCTTTTATTCTTAGTTCCAATTGCACGATATTGTTCTTACATGTTGTCCCTAGGTCATGCTGGTCTAATTTTGTGGATATTTATTGTGGAATTTTTGTACAAAGCAAATATTGTCGTCATGTATATCAAAAATTAACAAAAATATTAATTTTTTTTTGTTTTTGATATAAATTCGACCAGCATGACCTAGATTTTGATGCGTACTTTAATTCTAGACAAGAATTTTGCATTTCTATAAAGCCAATTAAAAGATATCCTCTAAGAAAAAAAGCCGGTATTACAGACGGCTTTAGGATCCCCTTAATGCGGACACAGATGGCTATGGTTTTGGTGTGGGATTCTAATCTTTGCTGCCAATCTGCGCGCATCCTGCTAACATTTTGCTATCTGGGTTGTTATATATAATCGTATATGAGATTATATATTGTTGTATATATAACCGTATATAATTATATATATTTATATTTAAATTATATCTATTTATATATGAACTATATATATTTATATATATTTATATACGTTCATATATGATTATACATGGACTACTTTTTTCCGGGTAATTGTCTAGGTTTACCGGGCGGGGGTTGCGGATGAGGGGGCCGAAGCCCCTCCCCCCCCGCCCCGACCCGTGTGGAACGCGCTCCTCTGTCCACGTATGTACTTAAGTATATTAGTCATATATATGTCTCATAATACTCAAAATATAACTGCTATATTTTTCAAACTTTTTTTGTTAATAACTTTTTAATAAGCAGCGACCGCTGATTAAATTATAAGAGAAGTTACTCAGAATCATGTCTTTGACAACATATGTCAAGGTCAAGGTCATCGGAGGGTGGTCCGTTATTCTAAATAATTACCCTCAATAATTATTGCTTTATCCAGCATTATAGAAAAAAATGGCTTAAGACTTTTCGACTCAATTTTTGATAAGGGGGTTAATTGTGTATCTTGAAACGAGGTAAAAATTACAAAAGTGAGGAAATTTACTAGCGTATCTCCGATTTCATTTGCCGAAATGTAGTAAATCTGTTCACTTTTGTAATTTTCACTTCGTTTCGAGATACACAATTGACCCCAAGAAATATTGCTGTGTAAATTATAGTGGGCGCGAATTAGGTGACACCCTGTATACGTCAATGGTTTTAACGCAAACGTGATTGGTCGAAGCGTGTATGTCTACTGCGCATCCAGGGAATGTTTCATCTGTCTTCTACTCTTCTTACATCGCGTGGTCCATTCTAATATGTCGATGTTTTAATGTCGTCGATTTGAGTTGAGTGAGAGAAGATAAGCAATTGACCATTTACGATTGAAATATTACTTGGATACGATTTTGTAGTGGTAGCTAGATAAAAATACATTGTGTTGAACTGTATTTTCGTCGATATTTCGCAGTATATAGATACGCATAGAAGTATAAGAGGAAAAAAATCGTAAATTGTCGTAACATAAAAATATGGCTACCATGGGCGAGCCTCTCACTTTAGCAAGAGGTAAATTTTTTACTAATCAGTTTCAATGATACAAATATACGTATTATTACGCCATATAAATGACATTTGACGATTATGTTAACACTTATTTCAACAAATCACATAACATTTTATCTTTTCTTTGTAGATGTCAAGAGGTCTATAGAATTATTAGATAAACTGCAAAAAGGTAAGCATCAGTTGTAGAGCATTTCATATTTCTTGACAATTATCTAATGTCACAACATTAATTTTCTTTAGGTGGGGAGGTTCCTACAACAAAACTGGCAGCATTACAGAAAGTGTTACAAAGTGATTTTCTTAGTGCAGTACGGGAGGTATATGAACATGTGTATGAGACTGTCGATATTCAGGTAATGATATAAACAATAAATGGCTGTTTTAATTTAACAGATACTCGTTATTAATATATTAGTCGATCATATAATTACAATCGTTAATGGTAATTTGTTGAAGGGTTCACAGGATGTACGTGCATCTGCAACAGCAAAAGCAACTGTTGCCGCTTTTGCAGCTAGCGAAGGTCACGCACATCCACGTGTAGTCGAATTACCGAAAACGGAAGAAGGACTTGGTTTCAATGTAATGGGAGGTAAAGAACAGAATTCGCCGATTTATATATCTCGCATTATCCCTGGTGGGGTTGCTGACAGGCACGGTGGTTTAAAACGTGGGGATCAACTTTTGTCCGTTAATGGAGTGGTTAGTAAAAATCTGCCTCTCTTCTTATTTATTAAAAATAATATTTTACAATAATGAGATTTGTTTTAGTGCGTCGAAGGTGAAAATCATGAAAAGGCGGTAGAATTACTAAAGCAAGCTCAAAATTCTGTAAAATTAGTAGTTCGTTATACTCCACGTGTTCTCGAAGAAATGGAATTACGTTTTGACAAACAGAGGGCTGCTCGTAGACGTCAACATATGCAATAAATATTAAGTGCAAAATATTTAATTCACTAAAGAGATGCAATTTTATCGATTATGATGTACCAATACATCTATACATTTAAACTATTTATGCTTTATATATAATTATAACTTATCTAGCGTTCAACATTCTGACAGTTGTATTCATATTCTCATTCATCAATAAATGTGGTCTATTATCTACATGCTTTTGTCAACTCTAAACACTATACGTTTACGTGATCAGTTTCAAAGTATACTAAACATTGTAATATTCATATATTTTATGGAATTTATTGCTAACGTACGTTGCATATATATTATATACGAATTGGAAACTTTTGCCATTTGTGATATATATAGAAGTCAATTGAACAGTATAATATACAGAGCGAGGAGTGAATCAATAAGAAGAAAAACCTACGTAGAAACATTGTAGCTTATAAAATAATTAATATATTAAAGTTTTTGTCTCCATGAATAAGGTGGAAAAACTATAGCGAATATATGTATAACTACGTTACGTTACACCATCGGCATTGTTCAATATTTTTGTTATTTCCTTAATAAATATATATGTTTTTACATATAGGAATTAAAAATATGTATTTATTACATATTATAAATAAAATATGTTTTTACAAGATCGTTAAATTAATCAATTTGACATCTATTGTGTTGCTCGTTCATTGGCCTTTGAATTCTGTATTAGAAGTTTATTAATTTCACAGATATCTATACTGCAGCGGTCCGATGTTCGTCGTACGACGATCCGACATCCAATAAAAAAATTTATTATTAAAGACAAAAATTTCCTAGTGGATGTCGGATCGTCGTACGTCGAACATCGGACTATGCAGGAATTATGTATAACGTTGTTGTGGGCTATAAACTTGACGACGCAGGGTCGCGTGATCGTTATTTCTGATTTGCATCAATAACGAGTGATTAGAGATTTTCGCGTGTTCGACTTGGATTCTTGATTCCGACCGTTCTTCGTCAACGACCGTTGTTGGTTGCGTCGTTATTTTTCGATGTGGAAATTTCCGGAAACATTTGGAACAGAATATATGTTCCGTATTGACCTCCGTCGGGAGGCAGGAGCCCGAGCAAAATAAAAATAAGAAGAAGAAGTGGGCTAGTCGTGCATAGAGGTTAGGTAACCGCGCAGTTACATTGTAGTCTTTATAATATGACAATCATGATTGCTTATTTAATTGTTACGATAATTAGTAAAAATTGATGTTTTATATAGTGTTTTTGTGTATTTCAGATTAGGAAGGTGGAAGTTCAAAAGACTCAATATTATAGCAGATATATTTTACAACGAACATTAGCAATGTCGGGTAAAGAACTTGTCGGTCAACGTCATATTCAAAAAAAGGCACAGATATTAGTAAATAATTCGGTACAAAACATATCGGATGATGACTTTTTGGAAGAGGGGACATCGCATGATCCTGCAGCTGTTCTTTTCTGTTCCCCAAACACAAGTTCTTCTCGTGCTTTTTTGAGTAATAAATCCATAACCTTCTCTTCAATTAATAACTATGCTATGGATTTAACTCCGACAAGAATGGCTGAAATTTTCAGTGATCGTATTGATAGTAGTTTGTCAGAATCAAATCAAGAACCAGACAGTGATTGTATTGATAGTAGTTTGTCAGAATCAAATCAAGAACCAGACAGTGATTGTATTGATAGTAGTTTGTCAGAATCAAATCAAGAACCAGATATTGAGCCATTAGTTGTACGCCTTCGAAGATGGTATTGTTCTTCGCATGTGTAATTTAACTCAGCTGAAAATGTTGCTAACTGAACTTAAGCATGATCATCCTGACTTGCCTTCAGACCCACGGTGTATAGTGCAAACACCAGTCTATGTAAATATTAAGCCTTTAAATAATGGTGGTTACGTTCATGTTGGTATTAAGCACGGGCTCGTGAAACGTATGGAAAGTGGAATTAAACCGAATTGTTTACAGTTAGATATAGATATAAATATTGATGGCCTGTCAGTCTCCAAAAGCAGTTCTGTCGATGTTTGGCCCATACTAGGTAGATGTATTGGAACAATTACACAGATTCTGATCATGATAATCAAGTTGTAGCTCCAAAAAAGGCCACTGGCATGGGTAAGATCCTAAACTTTAGTCTCTTTTATTTGCAACAGAAGCAGTGTATGGATACTAATTTTCTATTATTCTTATCATTGCAGATATGGTAAAAAATCTGGTTTATATGGTAAAGGCTATAAAAGAAACTCAACATAACCATGGAATATTATTGGAGGAAGTTGTGCAGCGACTCAGGAATAAAGGAATAACCTTATCTCATCCTGAAGGAATGCCACAAATACCCCTTCAAAATATCAACGAAGCAGAAAGAATGAAGGAATGTTTAGCTTCATCTACAGCACGAATAGAATACCTTGTAAGTACAGATTTGAAGTCTATTCATTGGTTTTTACAGCAGAATATAAGATATTCTTTTACAATAAATTTTTGGGATTAAAGAAAGTGTTGAATGTTTGCAGACTAAAAGACTTTCTACCGAAGGTGGAACATCAGTTGAGGGATGTGTTGACCGTATAATGAGAAATTGCTCACACGCGCAGTTGGCAGTCTTTATAGTTACAAGGGGAGAAGACAAAAGGGGAATGACCCAAAACTTGCTTTTTCTCCTACAAACATGTGTAAAGCTGTCAAAGGTATGATTGCTTCACAATTTTAGTTAATTATTGAAGTACTATAGAAATAGCTTGATATAGATATTTCTTTTCTTTTACAAAACGACTAGAAGATTTTTTATTCAGGGATAAAAATATGTTATGACTACGTTACAAAAATTTAATATTGTCTGTTTTTTTTCCTCAGATGCAGTGTTACTCGTACATCCAGATGCCAATGGAAGAATTGTTGAAAAATCAATAATGGATTACTTGCGTTACTCACCTTTCAGGAGTCAGAAATAAGTCTTTATATAGATATATAAACACTTTTATATAGATATACATAACAAACACTTATATTGCTGTTACTTTGTGTTTGCTTGCAGTGGCACTTTGTTACAGAAGTACTATTCATTGACATAAGTTTGTGAAAGATATTACATTGAAATGTTACAGATGCATGTTCTATAATTTATTTTTCTTTAAAGTACTAATCATACAATTTATTTTCTTTATAGTACAAATTATTTAATAATATTTACTTTTCTTTATAGTGCAAATTATAGAACTTATTAACGTATGTTAATCAATGTATATTTCTTCCAAAGTAATATGTGATAGATATGTGTCAAATTTATTTTGTATTGAGTTAGTGAAAGTCTTTCAATTTATTATTATAAGATGCTCAGGTTCTTAGAAACGAGTATGAAATGAGTATGAATACATGCAATTTTTGTTCTAAAATAGTTTATTGCACTTACAGTAGAACCCGCTTATAATAATGTCTCTTACATATGTTTTCCCGCTATAACGTTTTCATTCTGTATCACCAAGCAATACTTACAAAATGAAATATATCTCGCATTTAACGTCGTCTCGCGTATAACGTTGCAGTTTTCCGATCTAGAGCTTGTATATAACGGGTTTCACTGTATTTAACAATTCAAAAGAAAAAGAAATAAAGAAATATGATTAAAGAAATGTGTAATATTATCCCCATGCCTCCCGTACGGGGAATATATCCCCCCGCGCTTTGCGTTATCCGAATGTTTGACGAAAGCTCGCCGTACTTAAAGATCGCTAACTCAAAAAAAGTGTGTCACGCAGGACATCCGGGTCGGCCATATTTGACTTGCAACTTGAGGGCCGTAAAAGGTCTTTGTACGTAACAAATACCTTGTTTACGCGGCGTCGCTCTGCGTTTACGCGGTCCCTAATTTTCTACCGTTTACGCGTGTGTAGTATTCTGCGATACTTTTTGAGAGTCGTTTACGCAGGCGCGAAGTATAATAATGTCCTACGGTTCGTCGTGAGGTTCCTCTCTACATACGCGGTATTTTTAAAAGACGTAAATGCGATTTAGAGGTTATCAGTTCAAACTTCAAATAATAAGTCAAAATGGATTCGACAAGTAATATTGTGAGTACTATTGCTGTTTTCGCCAAACAACATCAAGAAATATTGACGCCTGAACTCTTGTACACCCTTGAGAATCAAATTCGTCGTTTACGCGAGGTATTAGCACGGAAAGTATTAGCTATTTTCAGTAACTTGCTTCTATTATCGTAATGTAGTCAATGGCTACTCACCCCCGTTTACGCGGAGTGACTTATCGTAAGTTACGATAATCTGAGTGAATTATCGTAAGTTACTACAGAAGTAACGCTCGCGTAAACAAGGTAAAAGTTTTAGTCATAATTGTAAGGCCGTAAGAAAATTAACCAGTCACAGTCGATTATTCTCCGCGAGCTCGAAGAATAATTGAGTGTGATTGGTCAATTTTCTTACGGCCATATGATTATGACTATGGCCCGCGGTATTTATTTGGCTGCGGTCCACTTAACGCTCCAAATGCTTCGAAGCATTCCTCTTCTCCTTTCTTTCAATGAAGGAAGAAGGAGAAAAAGAACGCTTTAAAGCATTTGTATTTTGTAGCGTCAAGTGGACCGCAGCCATAGGTCTAGTTTCCACCGAAGCGTTAATTCGCACCTAGTGCGGCGTAGGACCAAATTTAAGTCGATGGAAATGTGTCCATTTGATGCGCACCGGAGCAGGATCGGATTGAAGACTTCGGTGGAAACTAGACCATATAGTCGGATCTTATTTCAAGACCGTCTTAAGTAATGTCTGTGATTGGTTCATAACATCTTAAGATTGTACTTAAAACGGTTTTAAATTAAGATCCGACTGGGCTTACGCACAAACATTTTGTCGTAACCGTTTACGACTCTGTCGTAAGTTTGGAAGTCTGTGTCGGAAGTTAACGCACAAATACTATGTTTACGCGAGCGTTACTTCTGTAGTAACTTACGATAATTCACTCATCAGATTATCGTTACTTACGATAAGTCACTCCGCGTAAACGGGGGTCTCTAGCCGTTGACTACATTACGATAACTGAAGCAAGTTACTCAAATTAGCTAATACTTTCCGTGCTAATACCTCGCGTAAACGGCGAATTTGATTCTCAAGGGTGTACAAGAGTTCAGCCGTCAATATTTATTGATGTTGTTTGACGAAAACAGCAATAGTACTCACAATATTACTTGTCAAATCCATTTTGACTTATTATTTGAAGTTTGAACTGATAACCTCTAAATCGCATTTACGTCTTTTAAAAATACCGCGTATGTAGAGAGGAACTTCACGACAGTCACGACGTGTATAGGTCTGTTCGTTTTCGCTGCACTTCTGAACTAGTGCAATAAGTTAGAATGAGACAAATATATTTTCTTTCATTCTAACTTATTGCACTAGTTCAGAGTGCAGCGAAAACGAACAGACCTTATGTATACGACCGTGGTCACGACGGACCGTAGGAACACTATATTATACTTCGCGCCTGCGTAAACGGCTCTCAAAAAGTATCGCAGAATACTACGCACGCGTAAACGGTAGAAAATTATGTACCGCGTAAACGCAGAGCGCCGCCGCGTAAACATAGTATCAGACATCTAACAAAAAAGTTTAGTGATAAAAGATTATATAACCTATAACCTTGTCTATCCTTGTCTATATCATTGTCTATACAAGGACAGATATAGAATTTGGTCGGTAATACAGACGGCTTTAGGATCCCCTTAAAACCATTTTTTAAAATTGTTCTGACGATATTTGCTAAAAAAATTTTTTTTTTTTTTAAGATGTTATACTCCCTAAACATGTAATTAAACGCGCATAAAAAATAAGTGTTTCTTACCTTGATCTATAATACAATAGGTATACATATATGTGTGTATAGAGGTTTATCAAAATCAAAATACTTCCGCGAGATTCCTTTTTAGAAGGTGATTCAACAGATATCAACTTTTACTTCTTTTTATTAATTAGAAGATATAAGTGTTATTAATTATTATGCAATAGTTATTATATTTTATTATTATCAAAAAAATAATCAAGCAATATTAAAGTCATTATTTAAAAGATCACGCTATAGACTTTGATGTAAAACTTGCTAACATTAAGAAAACCAAGCTAGTTTTTCATGAACAATCCGCTTTTTTAAAAAAGGATTAATCTTATATGAAATATTACCGATGCAAGAAGATGAGATCAGATTTTGCAGCCAGCCAATGCGTACTTTTGTCTTATCACAGTAGCCTTCTTTTAACATATCGCAAAGAGGTCTAACATCTTTTTAAATTGCGGATCTCTAAACAAAGTACTTTTACAATAGTACACGTCTCAGAATTTTGTCAGAAATCTGTACGTTTAACGGTAAAAGGTTGTTTTGAATCACCCTTAGTCCTGTAGTGTAACCATAGACTTATATAGACTATAGGTCTGTTCGTTTTCGCTGCACTTCTGAACTAGTGCAATAAGTTAGAATGAGACAAATATATTTTCTTTCATTCTAACTTATTGCACTAGTTCAGAGTGCAGCGAAAACGAACAGACCTTAAGTTTCCACCGAGGGTTCGAACCGGGTCAGAATCGGGTTAGAGTCGGGTCAGAGTTGGGTTGACTTGCCTGTTTCCACCGAACCAGTGTTACACCAGAGCATGGTGGAAAGAAAACAAGGTGTACTCGTTAGAGGGGTCAAAATTGAGCATGTTCTGCGCAGACATGGCGAAGGGCCAAACGGACGCCATATTGAATATATATAGATATACTTTATGTATATACATACGTCAGAAGTGAACGTGTTCGGATTAATTTGTCTTTTTTAAAATGCCTATGTGTAGTGCAAGTGGATGCAAAAATAGAAGCGAGAATGCAAAAGAGAAAAATATTCAATTTTTTTCTTATCCAAAGGATGAAGAAACTGCGTTAAAATGGATGAGTTTCCAAGAAAAAAGTTAACCTAAAAAACGGTACGCTATTTTGAATCTATATAAATTATAATATTGAGGCATATATTTTTAATACTTTATTGAAATAAATTTTTGTAGCTTGCATATGCTTTGTCCACTTTACACCAAGCTGTTACAAACCAAAGCCAGCGTATTTAGCAAACTGCGAAAATTACTCGCTTAAGATATTACTAAGACTTCATGATCATGCAACTCCAACAGAAAATTTGCCACTATTGAAGGAAGGAGAAGTGCTAAAGGAAGTGCAAAATCAACACAACATAATAAATGTTAGTGAAAACAGCAGGTGTGTATTATTGTATTATATAAAATGTTTTCTTATTATAATATGTGAAGATTGCAATAAATTCTATTTACAAGTAATAGTAAGCTTTTTTTAACAGCAAAAACAGTTTTAGTGAGTCCGAGACCAATTTTATCGACACTTCAATGGAAAATAAAGCAAATGTTAGTGAAAACAGCAGGTGCATATTACTATATTATAAAATGTATAAATTTTTTTATTATAATATGTGCAGATTGCAATAAATCATATTTACAAGTAATATCTTTTTTAACAGCAAAAACAGCTTCAGTGAGTCCGAGACCAATTTACTTCATGTACTCCATACAATACAGAGGATTATATTTAAATTATGTACATAATTATACGTTTATATTTTATAAGTATACGTATAATAATTGAATAACATGCGTTATTAATAGAAATTTGCATTGTAAAACTTTGAATTTCATAGATGTCATTTGTAGGATTTTTAATTATAGTTTTATTGCATTATTGAAACTTTATTTTTGTCTTTACTGTAGATGATTTTCCTCAAGATAAACAGAGAATAATTGAAGTAGAAGATATTATTGAACGTAAAGCTGTTACCTATATAGCAGGTTACGTAGCTTATAGGTTTCGTATGCAATATAGTTTCTTAGGAGACTATACGAAAAATGTTAAATTTTCACCGCATAAGCCTGATTGGGTTTTAACAGTATCAGATGGTCATTTGATTTATTCCTCTGATCATTTCATTGAAGCAGCGTTAATTATGAACAAGATTTTTGAAGAATTCCATGGAACTTCTGGCTTATCTAAAAGTATGTGGATTTTTAAGACTGTAACTAAATTAACAATGGAAAAAATGCCAGAAGAGTATGGTATACTTGAAGAAGTAATACTATGTCTTGTTCGTACAAGAACGTACATAAGATTGGGAGAAATTAATAAGAAATTAGTGTCTGATGTAAAAAAAAAACGTTTATACAAAAAAGTTTCAAAATTCATGTATTGAAATCTGTAATATTAGCGAGCCACATATGTTCATTTTCACATATCAATTTCTTGTATACTATTCAATAATAAACTTATTGAACACAACTTCTCGTGTTATTAAAATAAAATATTTGTTACATTTATTGTGTGTGAAATTGCTGTATTTAAATAAACCTATCTTATATCCACAATATTTTTAAAACTTCAGAAAATTATTTACTTTTTCCTCATACATCTATTATATTGTTCAATTCATACTTCTTTTACATTTATTTTAATATTTCTTTATATATAATTTTAACATTTCTTACTTAAAATTAATTATTACATCAAAATAAAATTGCATTATATGCAGAACAGAAAAAGAACTTAATTCTCATTTGAAAAACTGCGGTCTTAATTCTATTGGCCAATAAACCAATATGTCCGCTATTTGGCCCTACGCACTCATTGGTTATTAGAAAGGATGCGCAACAGCATACCTTGTTTTCTTTCTACCATGGCTTTATAGTCCTCGAGTGTACAATTATACATACGGAGGGTTTCCGATCTAGTTTTTTGAAGTTTGTGGCGGGTTGCCGGCTGCCATCTTGCACCTCGCTCGTTTGAGAAGCCGGCCGCCCTAAAAAATCTGGAGTTTCACGCGTTTGCGCGGCCTTAGCAACTCCGCGAGTGAGTTTCGTGCGCTCGTAACGAATCCAGGAATCCATCGTGTTTAATCCGATCAAGATTCGGGCTCGGAATGCTTTAGGTGAGTCCGAAATAAGCCTACAAAAATTCCTTGATCGCGATGGCGTGTGATTTGCTGGATACATGTGTATACGTGCCTTGTGCCTCTTGCATGCTTTTGCCCCGTTGGCTGGTAATATGTTCATCTCGTAACTCTCGCGATTCGAGGAATCGCGCCTAGGAGAGGAATTCTATTTTACGCGTATGATTTTCTTGTGCCTTCGAAAAACTCCAAGTACACCTTTGGATACGTCTAAAATTCTAGCGCTACAATCGATAAACGAAATAATATCGGGATAACGTGCTCTCTCTTGATTATACTCGATGAAAATTCTGATTTATATTTCTGTCTGCGTATTTCTATTGCGCTTATCTTTATTCCTTTATGAATTTAAAATAGATCTTGAAATTTATGGTACAGCCTTTTAGTCGCAGCTGATCTGCATCCGTGTTTGGAGATTTTGGATTTTCTTGAGCTCTTCTCAAAATGTTTTGTGTGTACGTTTATATATATATATATAATATATTCTAAAAAGTAAGGATGTAAATTTATATTCTTACTTGTATTATTCTATATTTTTATAGAATATTTATCGTATGAATGTGTCTGCATATACATATATATATATATATATACACATATTCATAAGGTAACAGCTATACACACACATGGACTGCCTTTTCATATTCGCTGCCAGCACTGAAAATCTATAGTATACGTGACATAAACTATACATTTTCATACATATGGCAGTGAATATCGGAACGCAGCCACAGAGTAAATGCTAACATACTGTTGTCAGATCATCTATTGTAGATATATTCTTGTTTAGATTATTCTCCTTTATATTTTTTATTGATATAAATACTCAACAGGATTGTATGAATTGCCTAGGTTTATTACTGTTCTCACACACACGTAGCTGGATAGGCAAGGGAGTCGCTAATAGCTGTAAGTTTGGAATAGACAGTCGAGATAATATACCGATCAGCAAGGCGCTTATCGATAATAATACATCTGAGAGAATGGCTTTACCGAGTAGAGCACGTGTCTACGCCGATGTAAATTCACATAAACCACGAGAGTACTGGGATTACGAATCTTACGTTGTCGATTGGGGGTAAGACTTATTGCAAAAATATCAATAATATTGCAACCATTATAATATTTTACTTACGTTTCTATATATATTTCTTGGCGTAGGCAACAAGATGATTACCAGCTAGTGAGAAAATTGGGCAGGGGTAAATATAGTGAAGTATTTGAGGCCATAAATGTTACAAACAATGAAAATTGTGTTGTAAAAATATTGAAGGTACGATAATTATGTTATATATCATAAATATTTACTAAAATAACAGAATGTAATAATTTACAATACTATTATTAATACAATTTTTATTTGTTATAGCCTGTTAAAAAGAAGAAAATAAAAAGGGAAATAAAAATTTTAGAAAACCTTAAAGGTGGGACCAACATAATTACACTCCAAGCAGTTGTCAAAGATCCAGTTTCAAGGACACCGGCACTGATTTTCGAACATGTTAACAACACAGATTTCAAACAATTATACCAGACGTTAACTGACTATGACATAAGATACTACCTCTACGAATTATTAAAAGTGCGTGTATTGTTAAGTGCAATGAAGTGAACAATATATCAGTCGATGGTGAACATCGAGATTATTGTTTTGATAGATGTAGGTGTATATCATGGGTCCCAGAAAGAGTTAAAAAACATTGAATTAATATATTTTTAT
This sequence comes from Leptothorax acervorum, assembly GCA_035220615.1. Taxonomy (NCBI): domain Eukaryota; kingdom Metazoa; phylum Arthropoda; class Insecta; order Hymenoptera; family Formicidae; genus Leptothorax; species Leptothorax acervorum. Next base: position 242,021 of record JASTWQ010000247.1, on the reverse strand, counting down.
TTTTCTTGTCAACATGGGACAGTTATTACTTTTGTTTTGCTTTATGCAGTATCACATGAAGCATAAAGCATCCATGCATTTATGCAAGATGTCACAATCTTGGATCAAAGTAACAATTGTTACACATGTTCTATTTTTAAAGCAATTTTGAACAGATTATTTGTTTATAGATTTTGGTTTATGGTTTTTATACGATTTTTTTTTTGCCTTTTCTTCCTTATTATCTTATATAACACTAGTTTACAGCCAAAATGTACATTCAATTTTACTATTTTTTTCCTATGTATTTTGGCCCGCTAAACTCGAAAATCACATAGAAAAATTTTTTTATGGATTGGTTTTTTTGGTTTTTTGATTTTTTGTACCTTCACTCAATTGCTCATAACTCCGGTATTTATCCATAGATTTTCTTCCTCAATAGCTTGTTTTCTTCGTAAAAATACGACCTATACGTAAACAATAAGAAACTGGACATAATTTGACGTTTTCTATTTTTACATGGTAATAGAGTGAATTTTTTATTTTTATAATTTATAAATAAAAATAGAAAATTTACTCTATTGCCATGCAAAAATAGAAAACGTCAAATTATGTCCAGTTTCTTATTGTTTACGTATAGGTCGTACTTTTACGAAGAAAACAAGCTATTGAGGAAGAAAATCTATGGATAAATACCGGAGTTATGAGCAATTGAGTGAAGGTACAAAAAATCAAAAAACCAAAAAAACCAATCCATAAAAAAATTTTTCTTTGTGATTTCCGAGTTTAGCGGGCCAAAATACATAGGAAAAAAATAGTGGCATTGAATGTACAGAAAAATTTTTTTATTTTGTAAACTAGTGTAATTTATCAATATTAATTATATTACTTTACAAAAATAATTTCAATATTAATAGCTTAGAATTTATAATTAATTTATACATAAATATTTAACAGTCTTACACATTTATCCTATCCATTTTTAATACAATTTAGAAAAGCTTTAAAAATACGTGTAAATTTTCACACAAGGATGGAACTTCTGAAAAAAATCCTTTTTTATTTTAAAATTGCATCAACAAATTGTAAAAAAATTTCAACAATTTTTTGAATTTTGGACTTATGAATATTTGCTGCAAGCAACGTATTGAAATAGCATGACTGATGTACCATTTAATTGGGCACAAAGACGAGATTATTGTAATGTTTAATAATTGTTTCCATTTATTCTCGCATAGGCACTAGATTATTGTCACAGTATGGGAATTATGCACAGGGATGTGAAACCGCACAATGTTATGATAGACCATGAAAATCGAAAATTACGATTGATCGATTGGGGACTAGCAGAGTTTTACCATCCTGGTCAAGAATACAATGTGCGAGTAGCTTCCCGCTATTTTAAAGGCCCGGAATTACTCGTAGATTATCAAGTAGGTATTTTGCAATATCAAAATGTAATGGAACAAAGGGAAAGGGATTGGGAGACAAAGAGAAAGAAAAAGTAATAGGATAATAATAATTCTAATTATCTCAATAACAATTTATTATAAAAATATATGTATATGTGTATAGTGTATACATATACATATACATTCTATATACAATATGTATACACATATATATTTCCATAAAATGTAAATCTTTTATATATACACTACCGTTCAAAAGTATTTGCCACCTTAAAGAAATTTGATTAGAAGATGAGTTTATTAATAAAATTTTAATAAAAGGCCAATAATTTGCTATATATCTTTATTGCACAGGTAGTTACATGTTACTTAAACAATGTTAAACAATGATTTGACAAGAAAATAACATTTTCGTTTCATCAATGTGGCCGTTACGTTTTTTTTTTTACAGTTTTGGCATCTTGTTGATTAATTTTGTAATTGATTTTTGGCTTCTAAATACACCAACGTGATGATCTCGGAAAATGTATTTATTATTTGAGATTTTCCGTACGCAAAATAATTACTTGAAGTTAGGAAGTAAGGAATACCAACATAACATTTTAGTTTTGTGTAAGATAACAATAAGTACATTCCATACAATAATCTCTACTTTAAATTAAGTTTACTCCAAAAAACTAGAATTTTATCTATTTTCTCTGGAGTGACAAATACGTTTGAGCGGTAGTGTACATGTATGTATGTGTGTGTGTGTTATGTATATGTATATATGTATATGTATTTATATATACATATATGTGTAAAAGTTAATGAGAAATATCTTGATGTCTTGCAGATGTACGATTACTCATTAGATATGTGGTCATTGGGTTGCATGCTCGCTAGTATGATATTCAGGAAAGAACCGTTTTTTCATGGACATGACAACTATGACCAACTAGTTCGAATCGCAAAAGTTCTTGGAACTGAAGAACTGTTCGAGTATCTTGATAAATATCATATTGAACTAGATCCTCGTTTTAATGACATTTTAGGCCGACATTCGCGTAAGCGTTGGGAACGCTTTGTACATTCGGAAAATCAACATCTAGTGTCCCCGGATAGTTTGGATTTTCTTGACAAACTCTTACGCTATGATCATTACGAGAGATTAACTGCACGTGAAGCAATGGAACATCCTTATTTTTGTAAGTATACATCGACGTGATATACCTTCTTTAAATATTCTTTGGAATATTTGTTTGCCTTTGCATTATCTTACGATATATTTAATCCTCGTCATCCACTTGGGGTCTTTTTTAACCCCACACACCTAAAAATGGCGATATTTTCTGTTTTACTGAAGATAATGATTCTGAATAGTTATTTTTGTAGCAATATTTATACTTTTTTATACTTTTGATTTCAATAAATGTTTATATATTAGAAATCCTTTAATTATATGTCGAAAGCTCCTTTTTTTCAGTATAAAATGTGTAATTATAAGGTGGGGTCAACAACGACCCCAGGTAGGTTCTATAAAATTCTAAAGCAGGTGGGCGGCGAGGGTTAAAAGTTTAAAAGAAAGTGGAAATTTATATTATTGGGCGAGTTTTTTAATTCATCGATTGATCAATCGCATTATGCGCAAATGCAGCTTTTACAGAGCAAAGTTGCCTTTGCGCATAATGCGATTGATCAATCGATGAATTAAAAAACTCGCCCAATGCAATACACAGATTTGTACATGGTGCATTTATATCTTGTTGAGTGTGATATTTCGTCGAGTATATCCTCTATATGTGCGTGCGAGCGTGTGTGCTTGTCTAATTATACTTTCTTCTATTTTAGATCCTATAGTAAAAGAACAGGGTCGTTTGACCATGGTGTCATCATCACCTACTCCCATGGCAGGCTCAGTGCCTGTAGGTGAGTAGCGGCCCAGGTAATGTCATCACCTTAACCTACCTCTAACTCGATACTAATTGATATAATTATAACATAGTTAACTTATATATTACAAATTTAATATTGTAAAATATGTTTCTCTTATTTCATCGAAATATGCGTTCTTAAATATGTATCTTTTTTCTAAAATTGTTATGCTCAATATTTTATATCTATCATTATGATTAAACTTAATAATAATAATAATAATTAATAATAATAATAATATAACAAGAAAAATAAAACGTATACGTTCGCATATATCAATTTTTATGCCTGAAACCATGTGCAGGGATGTAGTCGCAAATGTTGTTTGCACTTTACATTGGAATATAATATCTGTATTTAAAATATCTCTCTCTCTCTCTCTCTCTCTCTCTCTCTCTGTCTCTCTGTCTCTCTGTCTCTCTCTGTCTCTTTCTCGCGCGCGCGCGAGCGCACACACACACACACACACTATTTATATATTAACTAATTATATACGTCAATTGTTGACCAAATGGTATTTGAGTAAGAATAAATAAATATATATATGTACATATTATACACAGCACCGGCCAAAAGTTTGGACGCACTGAAAATAAATGTAAAAAGTCGAGATTAATTGATAAAATAAATGATTGACATTGTTTTAAAAATGCTTCTAAGTTGTGTCGAGGATATGTAGAAAGACAGGAGAAGCTCGAAAATTTTTTCGCAATATGACGTGGCCTTCTCAATCATTGAATTCAAGTCCCATTGAATTATTATGGGATGAACTGGATCGACGCATAAAAGAAGTTAATCCCAAAAATTAAAAAAAAAATCAGTTTTTCGAAGCACTACAAATGGCTTGGAAAGAGATTTCAGGTGAAACACTCTCTTGAAACTTCTTAATAAAATGCTAAAAATTTACGCACCTGTGAATGCTACATAGCCTCCAGGAAAACTTGTGGAGGCTACATAGACGAAAACAAGAAAGTAAAAGTTATGTGATATTTTGTTTTTCTTTTTAATTGCTATGAATACCAAAGTATATTTTGTGTTTCAATGAATCGTTTTTGTCAAACAATATCATAACCATTTATTTTTTTAATTAATTTTGACTTCTTGCATTTATTCTCGGTATGTCCAAATTTTTAGCCGGTACTGTATATCCAAGTACATAGTGATAATATATATTTAAAAAAACAATATAATATCACATTCTGTACTCGTGTAAATCTTCTAACTCCCGTTTATCATGTCGCCGCGTTCGTCATCCCCTCTAATGAATTCAAAGATAATTTTGGCATATATTTGAAAATAAAGTTAGTCAACAAATGTTATTGAAATAGAAAGTACAGTTTATATAGTATCGATAATATATAAACGGATACTTTTTAAAACAAATGGTTTATCCCATTTGCCTTGAAATCAAGCGAGATAATAGACATCAGATATATTCGTGCGTAAATTGTGCAACATATTGATACAGTAAAAGGTCTCGTGTCAAAGAGATTTTGTAACTAGCAGATTATTACAGATCATCGTGGCGTATTAATGAGCAGCGTACCGGTTCATGGGACAAACGGATTGGAAAGCATGGAAGAAGTTGGAAGTGGGTGTTTGACCCTTTCAGAAGAACTGCCTCAACTCTTATAAATTCAGCAATTCTGAACAGCAATTCTCAACCGAGTCCCAATCCACTACAGATTATAATGATACAACAGCAGATATTTCGTATCGCCAAGTACATTCTTCTCTGCACGAAAATCATACTGGTTTATAGCAATGGCTTCATCAATCCCATCATTAAGACTGAAGTATCTCATTTTACTGTGTTTCCTTTAAAAACATACAACTATTCAAAATTTGCGATGTAGTTAGAGAATCACGGGAGATCAGGATTCTGGCGTAAAATTTGTCGCGTAGGATACATGCTCCGTCCATATTGGCCGGTGTGCATACGATGTCGAAGGTAGCGCATTACGATCTGCGATGCACTTTTCTATCTCTACTATTTTTTCCGATGTTACTACCATGTTTTTGGCAGATCTGTAAATGCATAGAGATGCAGCTAGATTCATTTTTTATTCGAAAGATGATTACTCGTGGTTACATGATACGCGCAGTGACAGAGACTTTAAACAACCATCTTTATTCGCATTCACACACATGTACATTCATACATAACGGACACGCAACAAACATATATACAATCACATTTGTACACATACTTTAGACCATTCGGTTTAGTACTTTTAACAATAATAAAAATGTTCGTTTATATCTGATGCAACAATAGTTGAATAAAATGTTTGTTATAGCCAAGTACACTCTTTGTGCTCTGTGAATACCTGCTCTCTGCGATCCAGCGATACTTCCGTCACTTATTATTCGACAAAAATATAAAAAAAATTTAGAGGCGACATGAAATAAATTTACACATATATTTTTGTTGTATAATCGTTCTTTGATTTCTATCAGAAAGGAATTAATATGAATAGAAGCAGGTTGCGGTAAATTCAATTAGTTACCGCATGCAAATTCACAAGCACCTCAAAGCAACACTTGGCACAAAGCCTACAAACATTGACATGTTTATGTTGTGTGTGTGCGTATATATATATAGGGTGAGTTTTTTAAATTGACACACCTAAATATCTCGAAAAAGGCGCATTTTAGAGAAAAATTTTTCAGACAAAAGTTGTATGGTTTTAAGGGAGACACATGATGAAAATATGGACTTGACCTTGAGTGACCTATTCAAGGTCAGGTCAAGGTTACCTCAAATTTTTTCAATAAAACCCCTTATTTTTTTAATTGTATATTCCTGTAGCTTACCTCGAGACTTTTCCAAAACACTATAATAAAGTATTTTTTCATTAAGTACTTTTCGAGTTATTAAGGCTTGAAATTTATAGTACCGCCGGCATTACCATTATCCAAGATGTACCGCGTGGAAGTTGCAAATTTTGGAGCAATGTTTTTATCGATAAATACGATAATAATGATAAAAACCATTACCCCGGTGTAAATACCATCTGATCCGAATAGAACTGTCTCGCATCATGATCTGGTCGTTCCGATTAAAGAAGAGGTGACACGTGGTTACAAGTTTAATTGTTTAGAATAGTCTCTTAGAGAATAGAAGAACGACGACGGATACAACCTGAGTGATGCTAATGCCGGCGGTACTATAAATTTCAAGCCTTAAGAACTCGAAAAGTACTTAATAAAAAAATACTTTATTATAGTATTTTAGAAAGGTCTCGAGGTAAGCTACAAGAATATGCAATAAAAAATGGGGGGTTTTGTTGAAAAAATTTGAGGTAACCTAAATCTGACCTTGAAAAGGTTACTCAAGGTAAAGTCCATATTTTCATCATGTGTTCCCCTTGAGACCATACAACTTTTGTCTGAAACATTTTTTTCTAAAATGCGTCGTTTTTGAGATATTTAGGTGTGTCAATTTAAAAAACACCCTGTATATATATATACTGTATATATATATATATATATATATATACTATATATATACATATATATATATATATACATACAGGATGTTCGGAAATTCAACCGACAAACTTTCAGAGATTGTCGGGAGTATCATAAGGATCATTTTTTGCAAATGGACCTAGGGTCGGAAACGTGTCGTTACATCGCCACGGCATACAGAGTGTTCGACATAAGTCATCTTCAATTTCTTAAATGGAATCCCCTATATTGCAGTATATTATTTGAAAGAGCATAAAATAAGAAAAATTTTGGCGCAAACCAGAGGTCGATACGTTGACCCGTTCGGCAGTTATTTAGAGTCAAATATTGGCTGTTTCGAACTTTGGCCCTAAATAACTCTCGAACAGTATCAACGTATCGATCTCTGATTTGCGCCAGAAATTTTCTTTTTTTAAGCCCTTTCAAACGATATACTACGATATGGGGGGTTTTATTTGAAATTTTTGAGTGGAGTCCCCCTGGGGTACTGAAAAATTTTAAATGAAACCCCCTATTGTAGTATATCATTTGAAAGAGCATAAAATAAGAAAAATTTTGGCGCAAACCAGAAGTCGATATGTTGATCTGTTCGGGGGTTATTTAGGGCCAAAGTTTAAAACAGCCAATTTTTGACCCTAAATAACTCCCTAACAAGTCAACGTATTGACCTCTGGTTTGCGCCAAAATTTTTCTTATTTTATGCTCTTTCAAATAATATACTGCAATATAGAGGGTTCCATTTAAGAAATTGAAAGTAACTTATGTCAAACACCCTGTATGCCGTGGCGATGTAACGACACGTTTCCAACCCTAGGTCCATTTGCAAAAAATGATCCTTATGATGCCCCCGACAATCTCTGAAAGTTTGTCGGTTGAAGTTCCGAACACCCTGTACATATAACATGCTAGTTAAAAACATAATATATATGTATATTTGTAAACTCGATCTCTGTGCGCTGATCAATCTTACGCCAATGATTTACACCATAAAAAGATTTGCTTTCCGTGGTTATATACAATTGCCAGTATCTTTGTTATGCATTAAACATGTGAAATATTCTATATAAATATGTAAGGTTGATTCACATACTGTATGTACATCAAGATGAGACATACTTGTAAAGAATGTATAGGAATACAATACGCTCCATTCTCTTATATACTGTATCTTTTTATATAATTTTCCAAGGATTTGTCAGTTCCTATGTGAATATGAATAATGCATTAAGAAAAAATTAATCGATTATTTGTATTTTCGTATATTAACGCAATGCATATTGGTATTAAGCGAAATGATGAAAAATTAGTGAGAGTGTGAACGCTCTACTTTATTAGTTAAATAGTAATATTTACTTGTCAATCTGAGTACCTACCGTTTTAGCCCAATTGCGTAATTTAACAACTACTACTACACAACACACACACACGCGCGCGTGTATACATACACCATCAAATACAACGCATAAGGATTCTTACACGTATAGACGATGTAGTAATATAGATTATAGAGGAATGTAATACACACACACAATAACACACACACACACACACGTAAAAGTATACATAAAATATCTCAAAGAAACAAGATTGTTTATCTATGAATAGTTATATATATATATATATATATTTTATTTATTCAATTTTTTGCCACATGCTATTAAATATTACTTGTGTGCGTGACAGAGAATGTTTAATTGAAAATTCATTTTACGTGGAAATCCAGACAACTGCATGTCTCAAATCGAGACATATGACGTCTTAAAGACGTCATTAAGACATCTTTAAGACTATGATATGACGTCTTTAAGACATCTTAATAATATCTTTAAGACGTCTTATATAATATGCCCCGATTTGAGACATTATTATGTTTACTGGGAAGAACGACGCACACACGTACTAATTGTTTATTCAAGTTTTATACCACTTGTTCATACGTTAGAGAATTTATAATAACCTAGTTTTTAGTATAATAGAAAAGGAATATATGGAGTAATGATTCGACTATCAAAATAAGAAAATTAATTTGGGAACGAATATAATTAATTGTCGCTAATAGAATACAGTGCGCATTGCGCTAAATTTTGGCTATGACATCTTTTTTGCGTCTTAATATGCTTATTTCGAAAGAGACATATGATGCATAACTGCGTTTAAGATATATATTTTACCTTCCCAATCTTGCTTAAAGGCTAATGACTAATGTTTTGAATAAATCTCTCTTTATCTTTCCCCCTCTACCTTCATCTTCCTCCTCCCTCTGCTTTTCATCCCTCTCGCTTCCTCTTTCTTTCCTCTTTTCTTCTCCTAGACCGGTATTCATATAGTCGGATCTTATATTTAAGACCGTCTTAAGTACAATTTTAAGATGTCATGAACAAATCACAAAGCCGTATTAGCGTCTTAAGACTATGAATACCGACCCCTAGTGTCCCTATATAAGAGTCTGGCAACTGAGGCGATTTTGTGATAAAATGGCGTCTGTCGTGTCGTCGACGATTCGTCGTATCTACGGACTTATGCCTTAACTCATAAGACTTATACATAATATACAGGGAGGACCAAATGAGTCTATAATGGGAAAAATCTCGAAATAGAGGTTAGATACAGCAAAATGTTTCAGACAAAAGTTGTATGGTCTAAAGGGGGACATAAGATGGTGGCAATGATTTGACTTTGGATGGTCGTTTCAAGCTCACGTGAACGTCACCTTTAATTTCTTAAACGGAACCCCCTATATTGTAGTATATCGTTTGAAAGGGCATAAAATAAGAAAAATTTTGGCGCAAACCAGAGGTCGATACGTTGACCCGTTCGGGAGTTATTTAGGGTCAAAAATTGACTTTTTCCAACTTTGACTTTAAATAACTGCCGAATGGATCAACGTATCGATCTCTGGTTTGCGCCAAAATTTTTCTTATTTTATGCCCATTTAAATGATATACTACAATATTAGGGGGGTTCCATTTTAAATTATTGAGTTGGACACTAAAAAATTTTTAGTAAAACTCCCATATTGTAGTATACCGTTTGAAAGGGCATAAAATAAGAAAAATTTTGGCGCAAACCAGAGGTCGATATGTTGATCCGTTCGGTAGTTATTTAAAGTCGAAATTTGAAAATATCAATTTTTGACCCTAAATAACTCCCGAACGGGTCAACGTATCGACCTCTGGTTTGCGCCAAAATTTTTCTTATTTTATGCTCTTTCAAACGATATACTACAATATATATAGGGGGTTTCGTTTAAGAAATTGAAGGTGACGTTCACGTGAGCTTCAAACAACCATCCAAAGTCAAATCATTGCCACCATCTTATGTCCCCCTTTAGACCATACAACTTTTGTCTGAAACATTTTGCTGTACCTAACCTCTATTTCGAGATTTTTCCCATTATAGACTTATTTGGTCCAGCCTATATACATATATACAATACAATATATATGTACATATATATAATACTAGCTGGTTACCCGGGCTTCGCCCGGGCGTCGTTTTTCTTCAAACGACTTCATTTATGTTTCAATATCCATATTGTGGACAAACATAAGAAGTGTGTCGGGTGGTTGATTTAAAGGCGGTAGTTTAACTTTTCCGTTTGAACAACACATTCCAGGTGCTTAAGTTTTAAACTTTTTGGCTTGACAATTATCTATTTTCCCAATTATTACTCTCGGAAGAAATTTATATTCGTAATTTGGATCCTAACTAAATTCCTCTAATTTCAAAATCGGACCGCATAAATGTTTTCCTTAATTGAACATGTAACCGGTCTTTTTCTACTCTAGTTTTACGCTATTGAGTCATTTCTGCTTTTCCGATATTTCACTTACCGATCAGCGACTTCATCCCTTGGTTTTTGCCGGGCGTTTTTCGGGAATTTCGAGATTGTTTTCTCGCATGTAACGTAATTCGTTGTCTTCCGCAAATACCACATACTTACAATATTTTTTGTAAAACCTATTGCGAAAGTTCAATTTGAGATTGAAATTAAATTTAAATAAGAAATGGTATTCAACAAATACTGTAATCATCCCTTGGTTTTCCCGGAAGTTTTTTCAGGAATTTCGAAATTGCTCGCTTGCGATGTACACAAAACTTCGATATTTTACTTAAAAAATGTCCGAGAAAACCAAGGGATAAAATCGGGAATCGGTAAGTGAAATATCGAAGTTTTGTGCGTACATCGCGAGCGAGCAATCTCGAAATTCCCGAAAAAACGCCCGGAAAAACCAAGGAATAAAGTAGCTGATCGGTAAGTGAATAAATCGAGATTCCGTAGTAGCCTATGTTTTGCGCAAGGATGTAAAGAGTAACTGTGCAAAAGTTTGTCCAGATCGGTCGAATAGTTTAAGAGTGTATAAAGAACAGACAGACATACAGACATTCTATTTTATATAGATAGATATAAATATATATTATATATATATATATATAATAATAAAGGTATAAAAGCCTCATATATAATTACTGTTGTTTATTATTTCATTTAGAGCAATATATATGGTTCTAATAATTTTAATTGTTACATACTTGTTGCAAATGTGAATATCAAAAATATCAATAAATTGCGTGTTTTAAATTAATTTCAAGCAAAACTAAATAAAATTTATTGATTAGTTTTTCATGTAGTTAATTACAGAATTTAATATTTGTATAAATATTAAATTCTGTAATTAATTACATGCAAAACTAATCAATAAATTTTACTTAGTTTTGCTTGAAATTAATTTAAAACACGCAATTTATTGATATTTATGATATTTACATTTGTAACAAGTGTGTAACAATGCAATTTTTTATTCTTAATTCAATATATAACTTTTTATTAAATTTATATACATGTTACATAACCATTTGGTAACATCTTCGAAGAGTATATTACACGTAATGTATGCTTTACATAAAGTTATATAACGGCAATACACAAAAGGTAGAAATTACCACTAACGTGTACATAAACGATACAATCGCGATATATTTTCTGTTACATTTTGTTTTATCAAAATAATATAATAATAATATACCCGTGTTTGCTGGGAAGGATCGGAGGGTAAAAACATAAAACTGCATTGAAAAAAGTAAAGTATATTTTAAGTTTTGGTCCATTTAGACATTTTTTTCTTTACGCGTTGACTTTAGCTGAGCAATGCCGGAATTGCAGCTAGCCATTCTTTTAATCTTTCAATGTTCGACGGAACTTGAAAAACTATGAATTCTTTTGTCATACTTTTATAGCCCGTTCGACATTGTGGTACAATACACCCTTTCGTCATAATAACAATTATAGATGAATAAAGATGAACACACGTGGCACAGAAACACACGTCATGAACACGTTGTCATAAAACACGGTTTTGTATGTGAGACCGTAGTTATAGGCCCGTATTCATAGTCGGAACTTATTTTGAAGTCCGCCTTAAGTTTGGTCTTAAGTCGTCCTCTAGATTCATAGGCCTAGTTTACACCGTTAAATCCGCGGTTAGTGCGCGCATCAATTTGATGCGGACTAAACATTTGATACGTCCCTGTTTACATCTGTTCATCTCAAAACAGGTTATGTTAGATCTTTAGTCCTTAAAATCCAATTCGGCAAAGCCGGCAACGAGCAAAAAATTTTATATTAAGGGAAAAAATTCCAACACGACTGATTCCGACCACGCACGAGTCAAGACTAAGGGTTGGTTTATAATAGCCGTAACCGTTAACTTAGGCTGGTGCCGTAAAAGTTGGAAGATAGGAAACCCGTACTACCGTTTATAATCCAATTATAAACGGTAGTACAGGTTTCCTATCTTCCAACTTTTACGGCACCAGCCTAAGACTAAGTTAACGGTTACGGCTATTATAAACCAACCCTAATCGAATCAAACGTTTACAGCGCGCTAACGTCTTTAATGCGCGTACCAACTTGGTCTGATACTCGCGATTGAGGAGTATCAGACCAGTAGCGGGATTCTCTAACTCGTTATCGACGAAATTCGCTATCGTTAACTATCGATATCGATGATTATCGCAAAAGCTTATTCTGTAACTAGCAGTTATCGACAACTCTCGATAATGTGAATCGTTAAATTCCGACAAATGTCGAAGTCGTGTCGATGCGTTTGCGATCGATACCGGAGGTCTCGCTAAGCCGTTAACGATAGTCGGTGTGAGTCGGTGCCGTCAGTTGTACGTTGGTGTATGGAACGTGTGCATATATGTGAGTAGTACATGTGACTTGAGTTCGAAGTACTCTTTTCCTCCTGTCTTTTAATGAAGAATGAAAAAGAAGAACACTTAAAAAGCATTTGTAGCATCAAGTGGACTGCAGCCACAGTGAACTGTCGGAAGTTGTTGAATAAAATCTAATACGGTAAGATGAATAAAACTTAACCTCATCGTTAGATAAGCAATGCAAAATAATGCTCAGTACGTGATCGAAATCTTTCTCGCCTCTTGTTAGAAATTGCACATTATTCTTTTATTTCTACGGCATTTTTACATGAATCATCGTCACGATAAAATTATATCTTAACTTATTATTTTAGAATGGCTCTCGACTATCTTGGTTTAGATGTAATGATGATGGAAAACCGTGTTCAACGCCTTGAACGAAGGGCGCAACGACAATTGTTGCGCATGACAGAGGATCCGTTCGATTTGACGAACAATGAATTTAAAGAACTATATCGCCTAACACCGGATTTAATGTTTGATCTCGCTGATGTATTAGAACCTCGATTGCAGCGGACAAGGATTACCGGGCTGTCTGTAGAAAAGCAGGTAATACAAATTGTTGCAACCATATATTTTCCTTTTATTACAACGATTATATTAATTTTTTTATTTCAGTTTGTAGTAAGTATTTATATGTTACAGATATTGTCGGCAGTGAGATTTTACGCAACTGGCTGTTTTCAACGCCCTGTGGGTGAGCAATGGGGTATTTCTATGAGCCAGACATCGATCAGCAGATCTGTCCACAAAGTTACTGATGCGATCAATGACTTAATGTTTAGACAATGGATACAATTTCCCATCACTCCAGAAGATAGGCAACTAGCGAGAATGCAATTTCAAAATGCACGTCAGCCATTTGAAGGGGCTATTGGAGCGATTGACTGCACTCATGTTGCGATCCTTGCCCCCAAAGAGCATGAAGAAGCCTATATAAATCATCACGGCTATCATTCAGTGAATGTGCAAATGGTAAATATACTAAATATTTAAATTATTAATTTGTACAACGTGCTTTGTGTATTAATAACTAATTACAGTCAATGTTTGATCCCTTAGATATGTGATCCAAATTTAAAAATATTAAATGTCAATGCAAGATACCCCGGAGCACGGCACGATGCATATATATGGAGTGCTTGTGCTGCACGACGAGTTATGGAACGCGCATACAATCGTGGTGAACGTCGAACATATCTCATTGGTAATTATTATCTTAATTTTCTGTTAGAAATTATTACTATGGAACGCTGTGTGTGTGTCATTGTCGATTTTTTACATAATAAATTATGTATTTTAAATTGTTCTAGTTTATGAATTCTTAAATTTCTTTTATTGATAAATTGTATTAAAAAACTTTAAATGGAGTTGAAATAAGTATAGCATATTTGTTTACATAGGTGATTCAGGTTATCCACTGGAACCGTGGCTTTTAACTCCTTTACCCCGAGAGCGAGAAGGAACTCCACGTTTCGCGTATAACGAAGCTTTATGCAGCTCAAGAAATTGTGTCGAACGTCTCTTTGGTGTGTTGAAAGCTACCTGGAGATGTCTTTCTCGACACAGGGTCTTGCAGTATGAGCCTGGCTTCGCTGGGAGAATTGTCAACGCTTGCGCAGTCCTCCATAATATGCGTAATGCTCACGGCATATTTAATGATGATCAATTCAATGAAATTGATTATGACGAAAATATATATGACAATTATGATAATGCTTGTGATATTAATGTAGATAATCATGCTCGTGGACCTCTTGCTATCGCACGTCGTATCCAAGACCGTTTAATAGCAGAAAGATTTGCCAGATAAACGACAATAATTGTTTATCTGGCAAATCTTTCTGCTAATTGCAAATCTTTGTTCCTCAAAAACTCGTATCCGTTCACTAACATTAAGTGCCATTCTACACTACGTTGCAAACGCCCCGTCGCCTGTCGCGAAGGGTGGCAGGTGTTACTTTAAAAGTGTTATTTCCGGTAGCTAAAACAAAGTCGAGCATCTTTTAACTTTTTGGCAATAGTAACTGGCAATCGGCAATCGAAAATAACACTTCTCAACTAGCAGTTGCCACCCTTTGCGACTAGCGACGGGGCGTTTGCGACGTATTGTAGGATGACCTTAACAGTCTGCACAGCAGCAGTATCTGCCAATTTTGGTATTGCATGTGCAATTCTAGTCATAACACAAGCGCATTCATATTAGATGTGTCCGTACAGTTTATTAGATAAAGTTTATTAGATAAGTTTAGTAATAGATACAGTAAGATTATTAAATGTAGAGTAAGATTATTAGATAGAACAGTAAGACAATTAAAATAATTATAAAGTGAGATTAGATTACATATTTTAAGATTAGAAATTCGAAAATTTAATTAAAAAATTTAAATCAATATAGTATGTACTAGCTGGAATGTATAAAGTACAAATTAAATTAGTAGTAATCTATTTTATTATAATGCAGGTAAAATTAATAAATAATTGCCAAACAATTTCACTCATTAGAAATATATATTTAGCATTAGCATAATGGAGGTCGAACAACAATGTACACATACACGTTTGAATGTGAAAACTAAAATAAATCTTTGGCTTCAAAACAAAATAAAATTGTTAAATATAAGTAACATGGTTTCTCAATTTACGACCATCACATTACGTTATCACATTTGACAAAAAAGTACTCGCAGTATTTTGTTCATTTTTGTAAAAACTAATTAATCTCGAACAAAGTATAATAGGGCCATTTTTTTCAGCGTCTTCAAACGTTGATAATCAAATATTTAATCATCACATAGATTGATCGTTAAGATAAGTAGGCAACAAGTTTTCTGTAATTATTGTGAGTTTCTCAAAAACTTGTTGTTCAGTATTATTAACGGCATGTACGTACAGCAGCAGTAGTCTGAAGACGTTAGAAAAAGTGGTCCATAGTCTATTAAAATGTAACAATAGTTAAACAAAAATATTAATTATATCAAATAATTAATCATCACAGAGATTGATCGTTAAGATAATTAGGCAACATGTTGTCCATAATTGTTGTAAGTTTTTCAAAAACTCGTATTCGTTCACTATCATTAACAGCCTGTACAGCAGCAGTATCTGCCAATTTTTGTATTGCATGTGCAATTTCAGTAACTGCAAGCGCAGTCATTTTAGATGCCTCAGCTTGAACTTTGGCAGCTTCAGCATGCATCTGTAAACATATTCAAATATATTTTACAAATTATGTATGTAATTTGTTTTTAAAAAAATTGCATATTCTAGGCCAATTAAAGATTTTGTCTTACAAACTCAGCATCGGCCTGCTTCTGAGCAACGGATTGGAAGACTTCCCTCGATGAGGACAATTGTTGAGGTGTAACTCGATTCACTGCAAATTCAAGATGTCATGTATCTAAATGTCATGTATAGCTATCACTGCCAAACATTATAATAAACAGAAATATAAAAAAAACATTTTAAAAATAATTTTTAAAATTGTAATGTACAGAGTAAGAATTAAGCTTTACATCTTCTTGATGAAGTGGGCGCGTGAATATTTTTTAGTGAACTCGAATGTTCTGCTGACTTTGATGCTACATTCCTACTTGTTCTAATAGTAGCAGCCTTCGGAATAGCAACCTTTGATGCGCAGTTAGTAAGGTTCTTATTAGGATCAGAATCTCCAATTTCATTTCTTTGCTCTTGCAGTTCTTGTTTTTCTTCTATTTTATATTTATATTTATATCTTATATATTATTTTATATTTATGTTTATATTGATCATAATACATACCTATACGTTTGCGACATTTTCCAAAATGATGATTGCGGTTAGGCGAATGACAGAAACGACGTTTTTATCGTACTCGCGTGGACATAAAGTAAAGCAGAGAAAAACATAAAACGCGTAAAAGGCTATTGTAAGTACATACAATAGTATCTTTCGCGAATTATGCTTTTCTCTACCTTATTTTACGTCCACGATTGCGATAAATATACGTTTCCGCCTCGTCGGCAGCCTTATTCGAATAAACAAGGTCGTTTCTTTGCTCAAGTTCATAAATCCCCTAGAAAATTACTACATTTTAACTGCTTAAAATCTGGCAACGTTGTACAGTTATCGAATTATTTCGATGCGTCTGTAACGATATTTGCATCGATTAGAATCGTTAAGGCCATCTTACAGAATCACCTACAATCACGGTCGTCGGTCGCGCAAGCGACAACTGTCAGTAGTTAACGATAGCGATGTTTGTCGCTAAGGAGTTAGAGAATCCCGCTACAGAGCGCACTAAAGTAATCCGCGAGCGTTTATACCGAGCGTATCAAGCGATTTGATACGGATATAGTACTTGATACGCGTACCAAGTGCTCGGTGTAAACTAGGTCATAGTCGACAAATAAACTGGTTATACTGTGGTCTGGCACACGGTCTTATATACAGGTCTTGAAACGAAAGCAAATTTCGAGGGTGGGGGTACGTCGCTTAATGTCCACGTTTTTAGGACTTGGCATCGCCACTATGCGGCGCAGCTATCTACAGAAGCAGCGCAATCAGCCAAACACGGCGAATGATAACCTCTTCATGACTACGGTCTCAGTGTGCTTCTGTGCCACGTGTGTTCATCTATAATTATTCATCAATAAATTATTATTATGACGAAAGGGTGTATTGTACCACAATGTCGAACGGGCTATAAGAGTATGAAAAAAAAGTATTCAGTTTTTCAAGTTCCGTCGAACATGGAAAGATTAAAAGAATGGCTAGCTGCAATTCCGGGCATTGCTCAGCTAAAGCCAACGCAGTTTGTGTGCGAAAAACATTTTGAAGAACGATTCATTCTTAGAAAATGGATTAAACGGGACTTCAATGGTCGAATAATTGCTGAAGTAAGTTTATTTGCCTTAGTTATTTACATTATTAAGCAACTCATTTGATACACTATTTTATCTTGTTCTAAAAAACAATTATAACGTTGGAATTTTGTATTAAGTTACTTTAATGCATTTTGTTTGCTCGTAAGGTTTCATACAAACGCCCTCGACTCGACCTGTCAGCTGTTCCATCAATATTTGATAGTGACAACGCACATACAATCACTTCTCTGTTTTATTTTCTATTATTTATTCAATGTTTCACTCAAATATTTATTCCATTACATGTTTTTCTTCCTCAAGTACTTGCAACATTAAAATTTAGATTAATCATAATACGCGTGCATCTACCACTTCTGTAGATCGCAGCGCCGCCCTTACGGATACAAGTCGAAATAATTTACGAGTCGCTAAGCGACGTACCCCCACCACGTTCGTTTCAAGACCTGTATGTAAGACCGTGGTCTGGCATCTCCTTGTTTCCGAACGCAGCCCGTGGGTGCATCCCGATGGAGAGAGAAACAGCGGAACGGAACGATAAAGGAATTACTCTGATTGGCTAATCTCCACCAGTTTTACCATATAGTGAGAGGTTAGCCAATCAGAGTAAGGCTGAAATCCCATGGTGCGGAATGGAAGTGCGGAATAGAAAATGCGTCATAGACACAGCCAATCAGAGCTATGCCGCAGTGTTCGGCATAGCTCTGATTGGCTGTGTCTATGACGCATTCTTTATTCCGCACCATGGGATTTCAGCCTACGGGTGCGAACACATGGAGCGGAACAGCGTACGCAGAAAATCGCGGAACAAGAGCCTTGACCAATCACAAGCGTTCCGTGAATTCTTGGTCAAGGCTCTCGTTCCGCGATTTTCTGCGTACGCTGTTCCGCTCCGTGCTTAATGGGACTGCACCCTAATTCCGTTTAGTGTTCCGTTCCGCTATTTCTTTACTAGAAGAAGAAGAAGACGTTGATTTCTTATCGCATGCACTTTACAAGATGAATTTGGAGTTTATTTAAATTCTTAACGAAGCAATCTGATAAGCACCACATTTTTATTGGAAAGAAAAAGGGTAATACTTAAGGAGATGAGCTCCCTCCTCACCGATTTCGCTGAATTTAGGCTTAATCGACGCGTTTTTGCACAAAACGAACAAATCTGGCAGAAAAATGCCCCGCTCTGCCCCGCGAAGCGAGATATTAACTGTTAAGCCCCTTGCACAATGCTAGGCAACAGGCAATAGGAACAGGGAACAGAAATTAGAAACCTTGTATTTATGCAGAATAGACGATGACACAGGCAATAGACACAGAATTTCCGTCACGTTGGAAATTCTGTGCATATTGCCTGTTGCCAACCAATCATATTGTTCGAATTTTTTAGGTTTGTATTGACGAATTTGAGGTTATTTCCTGTTCCTATTGCCTATTGCCTAGCATTGTGCAAGGGCCTTTAAAGTTGACGACTATCAGGTTATGAAACCTGTCATACCGACGAGATGTAGCGACTGTGACCATGCCCCGCGCTCCCCGCAGCTACAGACGCATGTTCCGGGCTGCGTTCCAAAACTGTACTCCGTCAACTTTAAAGAACCCAAGGTAGTGGGGAGAGAGTAAGCCCAGAGTAAGTTACTCTGGTTGAACGATTTGGAACGTGAAAAAGTAGTATTAGCAACGAATAAAATGGAAGCTCAACGATGTATAATACTGTATAATACTTTAACAATGTTTTAATATTGAAAGTTAACCTTAACCTAACCTAATAAATCTTACTTTTTTTGAAAGTAACTCTCAATCCTAAAACAGACTAAAAAACCATTAAAAAAGAAATTAATATGCTTATTTATTATGTGTGATATATAAAATACTTTATCTAATATGTTTATTAATATTATATTTCTTACTTATCACAGCAACGACCAACGTTTCCGCGGTGTATAGAGGCAATTGCGCTTATTATGTTCTAAGATCCCGCGTTTATATTTAAATTTAGTAGAGTTTACTCTCCTAACCCACCTCGGAAGCAGGGATCATAGAGTTAACTCCGGGGTTACTTTACTCTCACTTTTGGAACGAATAGGCTCCGCCCATATAGTTACTTACTTCGCGTTTTGGAACGGCGTAGGGTTAACCCTGCTACTCAGAGTAGAGTTTTGGAACGTAGCCCCGTAGGCGCACAGAAAAGGACAGAATAGGTCACGTGACACCTGTCTGATTGGTAAGTAAGAAAAGTAACGTAATTCGAATGTTGATATCGCTTGACTTTCGATGATGAATATACGCAGTCACATGGTGTACACACACACACACACACGCGGGGGGGGGGGGGGGGGTGCAAGGGGGGCCTTCAACCCCCCTCCCGCACCCCCTCCGCCGGTAGGCTGGGTGGACCTCGCTTTACATGTACTTTGTAAGTTGTAAAGCGAGGTCCACCCTGCCTACCGGCGGAGGGGGTGTGGGAGGGGGGGCCGAAGGCCCCCCCTTGCACCCCCCCGCGTGTGTGTGTGTGTGTACACCATGTGATTGCGACATATTCGTCATCGAAAGTCAAGCGATATGCATTATGAGTATACATAGGTTTGAAATTCGCGCACTTTTGCATGTGCGTGCGGCCACGGAGCATGCGCATGTGGCCACAGAGCTAACAGAGCATGCGCAAGTGGCCGCGGGGCATGGTTAATAGTCGCTACATCTCGTCGGTATGACAGGAATCCTAACCTGAGAGTCGTCAACTTTAACGTTAAATATCTCGCTTCGCGGGGCAGAGCGACACTTTTTTCTGCCAGATTCGGTCGTTTTGAGCAAAAAGGAATCGATTAAGCCTAATTTCATCGAAATCGGTGAGGAGTGAGCTCTCCTTCAGTATTACTAAAGTTTGAATTACGGTGTCTCCATATAATGGGTCCTCCAAAGCGCTTCAAAAAAGATAACAGTACGTAACCTATACATTATATTTTGTTAGTCGAATTTTTCTATTTTATTCTATTATTTACAATGCATGATTTATTTTTATATTAATATTATGCTATTAATATTACTACGTGCAAAAAGCAATTGTATATTACGTCTTGTTTTACATTTACTTGTTTTTTTACTTTCATTAAATAAAGGTAAATGGAAGAAGCGCAAGGACGATTACGATGAGTACAACTATGACGATTCGATAGACAGCAATGAGGCAGATGGTGTTCCAGATGCAGCAAAAAATGATGTAGAAAAACAAGACGAATGCGCAATTGAGGATGAATTTGGAGCAAAAGATTATCGCTCACAAATGATTTTAAAACCAGATTGTTCATCTAGACCATTATGGGTGGTAAGAATATGTGTAGCTCTAAAATTTGACAAGAGAATTAAATTTATTTTACAAAACCATTGTAAAGTAAGTTCCAAATTAATGCTTATCTGTACCTTCCATAGGCGCCAAATGGACATATTTTTTTGGAATCATTTTCTCCTGTGTATAAACACGCTCATGATTTTTTAATAGCTATATCAGAACCTGTATGCCGGCCAGAACATATTCATGAGGTAAAATAAAAAATCTAACAGAAAACTTTAAACTTTATTAATAGAGCGAGTGAGCAACAAATATACAATATGGTGCTTTGTTTTCTTTTTTTTAGTATAAACTGACTGCATATTCACTTTATGCTGCAGTTAGCGTAGGCCTACAGACACAAGATATAATAGAGTATTTAAAGAGATTGAGTAAGACTAGTATTCCTGATGGTATAATCGAGTTTATCAAACTGTGTACATTGTCCTATGGGAAAGTGAGTAACGATTTTCATAAACGTTTTGTCTAATGCTGTGAAGAAATAAACTTAATAAGACATTGCGCATGCAGGTTAAACTCGTCTTAAAACATAACAAATACTTTATCGAATCGCCATTTCCTGAAGTGCTGCAAAGGTTACTAAAGGACCCAGTGATTCAAGAATGTCGATTGAGAAAGCTCATGGAAGATACAGAAACTGATGACATTCAAACGAATGTTCAAACCAAAATAAAAGTCCCTCAGGTCTGATGAAATGCTCGTGACAATAATTAATCAAGTAATCTCGATAATAAAACATATAGTCTGTTCCTTTATGTCGGAATATAGTTTGGATCAAAAGCACTCGTAAATACGCTTATGCCTAGTAAGACAAATTCAGACATTGAATCTGACCAGATATTAACGGACACGGCTACCATTCCAGAAGATATAACTGCTTTTTACGACAAGATCGACAAGGAGGATGAAGACGAGGAAGAAGATCAAGAATTGAAAACAGTTAGTTTTGAAGTGAATCAGGTATATATATCTGTT
Organism: Leptothorax acervorum; assembly: GCA_035220615.1. Classification (NCBI taxonomy): domain Eukaryota; kingdom Metazoa; phylum Arthropoda; class Insecta; order Hymenoptera; family Formicidae; genus Leptothorax; species Leptothorax acervorum. The sequence continues at coordinate 219,846 of JASTWQ010000247.1, read as the reverse complement.
CTAACATCTACATATAATTAACTCATTCATTTTTTTACATTTGTTTTACATTTGTTACAAAATATGATATAAGGTATTTTTTTTTTATATTTTAAAACTGCATGTATTATGGTGAAAAGGAAAAAATTGAAGTGATACAAAAACGATGCATCGAGCTGGAGTATCCTTTATTGGCGGAATATGATTTTCGCAATGATAGCGTAAATCCTGATATAAAGTAAGTAAATAGATAAAAAATAGTTATTCCAAAAAATAGTTGTTATATCTACAAATTAAATGACAATAGACATTAAAACTAACGACTAGACATTATTGTAACATTTCGTTAGTATTGACTTGAAGCCATCAGCTGTATTAAGACCTTATCAAGAAAAAAGTTTGCGGAAAATGTTTGGCAATGGAAGGGCTAGATCCGGGGTAATAGTCTTACCCTGCGGTAAGTGCACTCGTTGAAATTTCTATAGCATCTAGATATATGTCAAATATTACGTAAACAGAAGAGACAGCGGCAACAGCGGTATTTCTGTAAACAATCTTAAACGCAGGTGCTGGTAAAAGTTTAGTCGGAGTGACAGCTTGCTGTACAGTACGTAAACGCGCTCTAGTGCTATGTAACTCCGGTGTATCCGTGGAACAATGGAAACAGCAATTTAAAATGTGGTCTACCGCCGACGATTCGATGATTTGCCGTTTTACTAGCGAGGCGAAGGACAAGCCTATGGGTTGTGGAATATTGATAACCACATATTCTATGATCACGCATACTCAAAAACGTTCATGGGAAGCTGAGCAAACGATGCGTTGGCTTCAAGAACAGGAATGGGGTATTATGGTCTTGGATGGTAAATTATTTTCACTATTCGAATTACTGAGCAAAGTAATATTTGTTTCCATGCGATAATTGTGATTTTTATTTAGAGGTGCATACCATTCCTGCGAAAATGTTCCGTAGAGTATTAACGATCGTTCAGTCCCATTGTAAGTTGGGTTTAACGGCTACGCTCCTGCGAGAGGACGACAAAATTGCCGACCTGAATTTTTTAATTGGCCCTAAATTATACGAGGCTAATTGGTTGGAATTACAAAAAAGGGGATTTATCGCAAGAGTACAATGTGCGGAAGTTTGGTGTCCTATGACATCAGAATTTTACAGAGAATATCTCGCTTGCAAGATGAGCAGAAAACTGGTTAGATTTTGGATTTTATTATTATATCCACATAATTTATAAATGCACATTGGACATCTCCGCACTCTGCTATACTTGTTTATAATTTCAGTTACTGTACGTGATGAATCCAAATAAATTTCGTTATTGTCAATATTTAATTCGATATCACGAGAGACGTGGCGATAAAACGATCGTCTTCTCCGATAACGTGTTTGCACTGAAACACTACGCTATTAAAATGAATAAGCCATATATTTATGGTCCTACTAGTCAGGTAAATATCAGCACCGATTGTGCGTAACAACGATAATTTTTCGAGTAAATTATAGCGAATTTATATCTCGTAACTATCTACATTTTTTTCTCATGACGATTCATCTTTCAGAGCGAAAGGATACAGATCTTGCAAAATTTTAAATTTAATATGAAAGTGAATACGATATTTGTCAGCAAAGTAGCAGATACTTCCTTTGATTTACCAGAGGCTAATGTCTTGATTCAAATTTCATCCCATGGTGGGTCTAGAAGGCAAGAAGCGCAACGATTAGGGCGTATTCTTAGGGCTAAAAAAGGTATGATTTATTTATTTATTTATTAAACAAGTTTGTATAATTAAAATTTCATTACGTAGGTGCAATTGCGGAGGAATATAACGCATTCTTTTATACGCTTGTATCGCAAGATACGATGGAAATGAATTACTCGAGAAAGCGTCAACGGTTCCTCGTGAATCAAGGTTACGCCTACAAAGTCATCACGAAACTTGCAGGCATGGACGAGGTAACGATATGGTTAATAAAATAATTAGTGCTGCAGTGTTTTTTCTCTTTTTATCTTTGTACATGCACTGTATTATTTCAGATGTATATTTTAAATGATTAACGTGTACCAGGGATCTGTTTTCTATTGCTGAACTGGCTGTACTAGTTCTGAGTTTACCTTTTTCCTTCTAATGTGGAGTAAAAAAGCTAAACTCTGAACTAGTGCAGCGAGTTCAGCAACAGAAAACAGACCCAAGATATATAATTTTTGGGACATATTAAGATTTACAATTAAGGCTCCTGGGTACTCGCCGCGATATGTGAGATCGTGACGTCAGAAGCGAGAAATGAGTGGAAATGCCATGATGAGCGTTCTTGCACTTTATTACCAAATAAATGATATTTGCACAAAATAACACTACAGATCACTTCAGCACACTTCAAAAATACTCCGGCTGCATCCATTTTCCTCGACAGTTATTAAACAGCCGTAAAATGAATGTAATACCATAACCATGTCGGCTAATGCGCAGGCGCATAAGCCGGACGGCTTAGTCTTCGTATTACATATTCATTTTACGGCTGTTTTGTAACTGTCGAGGGAAAGGGATGCAGCCGGAGTATTTTTGAAGTGTGCTGAAGTAATCTGTGGTGTTATTTTGTGCAAATATCATTTATTTGGAAATAAAGTGCAAGAACGCTCAGCGTGGCATTTCCACTAATTTCTCGCTTCTGACGTCACGATTCCAACATGGCTGCGGCGAGTAACCCAGGAGCCTCTCGCACGATTTATATGAAAAAAAAAACAACGTTTTTGGTCAATTTGTTTGAATTTGTGATATATTGTAGTTTTTGTGTCCCTGATAAAAAGTCTCAAATTTCATCAACTTTTTATGATACACGTAGTTTCTGAATTATAGACATTTGAAAATCTACACAAGAACCGTTTTGTACGTTTGTATATGTCGTAGCCATATATTACAAAGTCCACCGTTTTATAAAATGTCTAGGCATTTTATAAAGTGCGGCCACATTCTCAAATCATGCTTGAAAATTAAATGTTTTACAATCTGGCTAAGAATTTTAGTCGTTTTATAAAACGCTAACAAGAGCGACCCGCCACATTGTCAAACGCAACGATTTGTACATCCGTTTTAGATTCTGGCTAGTTCATTTCAGTCATTTTATGAACGGCGCGTTTTTACCGACGTTTCGTGTTTCGTGCAACCCAAACCAATTTTTGTGTGGGTAGGCCACAGTCACTATCTTTAATTGTACAATTATGGTTAAAGTAGAGAATACTTCATATTTATGCTAACACATAAAATTGTATATATATGTATATATATACTTTTCTATACCAACTATTCTCTGCTTTAACAAAAAGACTGTCCAATATATCAACGATTCACTGCTATAAACAATGGCTGATGTTACTTTTTATAAAATTTTAATCGTACTAAATGTGTTTATACAAGCCTGAAAATTTTCTTATTTAAAAATACACATAATTACCTTAATTAATATTATAACATAATTACCTATTAATTTTCTATATTTACCTATAATTACCTATTAATTTTCTATAAATGGTTCTTTTATAAAGACAGTTCATAAAATGACTGAAATGAATCAACCAGATTCTAAAACGATGTACAAATCGTTGCGTTTGACAATGTGGCGGGTCGCTTGTTAGCGTTTTATAAAACGCTAACAAGCTTAGCCAGATTGTAAAACATTTTATTTTTAACCATGATTTGAGAATGTGGCCGCACTTTATAAAATGCCTAGACGTTTTATAAAACGACGGATTTTGTAATCTGGCTACGATATACACGAGTTTGCACTAGAGTCCTAGATAATCAGAGATGCGACATTGAAAGGCATAGCCTGATTGGCTGCCTAATCACGTGGTTATAACGTCATTTTGTTTCCCTATAATTGCATTTTATTAACAATCAGTGTTGCGTATAATGCATATTTGTATAATGTTAATGGTAATTTATTGGTGAAAACAATAATAGAAAAATATCTACAGTGATTTTATTTAGGAAACTTACTCTTCCCCCCTTCTTCTCCTTGCAACTTAACCTCACTCTGTCAATTTCTCTCACTTATGCCTGGTTTCTTCACCGTCGGATAACTTTATCCTTAGGTTAAATTCACTCTTTGTCTCTTTCTAAGAGTTAGGTTAGAAAGAGACGAAGAGTGAGTTTATCTTAAGGATAAAGTTATCCGACGGTGAAGAAACCGGGCATTATAAGTACTCATAATGGAAGCAACATGGCGGATAATCGCGATTAGATCGCGATAGCTCGATATATCGACCGTCAATGTCTCATCTCTGATTATCTAGGACTCTAGTTTGCACTTGTGTGTCTATCCGCATCTGTGTATGAATGTCCGTGAATGCTTTGCCAAATTCAGAAACTAATAATCCTTTATTTATATGATCTTTTTACGATCATAAAATACGATCGTAATTTTTCTAGGAGCCAGATTTAATGTATGGAAATCGAGAGGAACAGGGTCAGTTGTTGCAGCAAGTGTTAACAGCTAGCGACACGGATGCGGATGAAGAAAGAATACCCGGCGAAGGACCAAGACCGGTAAGTGCACAAAGCATGATTCGTATAGAGATGTAAAGTTTTTAAGGATAAAGGCTGTGGCACATAAAAAAACTTAAGTGGTAAGACGTAGGTAGTAAGGAAATCAACAGTTTGGATTTGCTACCGCTTGCGTTATGCCTTAAGTTCGTGACTATAATTGGCTGATTTACTTACTGCTTATAAGTTTTTCTATGTGCCAAGGCCCAAAGGGCCATGACACACAAAAAAACTTAAGGCTCCTCGGTACTGCTGCAACTGTTATTGGGTGCGTTCCACTTAACGCTCACAACGCTCGTAGAATTATTTTATTTTTGTTGTTTGTCAAATGTTAAACAAGGACAAATGATTCTCACGAGCGTTGTAAGCGTTAAGTGGAACGCACCCCTTATTTAATAACGTCAGAAGCAAGAAATACCACGCTGAGAAATTTTGCATGATATATCCAAATAAAAAGATATGCGCACAAAATAACACTACAGATCACTTCAGCACACTTCAAAAATAATCTGAAAACTATTCCTTTCCATTGACAGTTAATAAGTGAAATGAATGTAATACGAAGCCTAACCATGTAGGCTTATGCGCCTGCGCATAAGCGTACATGGTTAGGCTTCGTATTACATTTATTTTACGGCTGTTTAATAACTGTCGAGGAAAAGAGATGCAGCCGGAGTATTTTTGAAGTGTGCTGAAGTGATCTGTAGTGTTATTTTGTGCACATATCTTTTTATTTGGATATATCATGCAAAATTTCTCAGCGTGATATTTCTCGCTTCTGACGTCATTAAATATAAGGACAATTGCAGCAGTACCCAGGAGCCTTAAGGCTCCAGCAGACAGGACGCGTCAAGCGTCAAGCAGCAAGCAGCAAACCAATCAGCGAGGCGTTATTAACAAATATCGCCTCGCTAATTGGTTTGCTGCTTGACGCTTGACGCGTCCTGTCTGCTGGAGCCTTTAGAGCCACCGTACAAGACTCTCGTAAGGACGAGAGTTTTGTGCGGAGGCTCTTAAGCAGTAAGACGTAAGCAGTAAACAATGCAGCCAATCATAAGGAGGTCAATCATGAATCTTTTCACGTGGACCTGTTTTTACCTATCGATCATATAATACTTTCCCCTAGAATGAAATCGTAGTGAAAAAATTTTTAATATTTATAATAATTATAGATAATAAAATTGGTTTATTTAGTGCACATTTGCGTTTATAACACGTAATACACTGTTGTTACTTCTTCTTTTTATATTTCATAAATAAAAATTCTTTGTGTTAATGCAATTTTGAACAGTCATGTAACCATACGAAACAAAACCTACTAAATAAGATGTTACCTATACTGCTTTTAAGTACGGAATGAGCATGTGCTACTTTTCACGTTTTAGCCATCAAATGCCTTGACTAAGAAGTGAAAAATGACGCATGCTTATTTCGCATTTATACAAGAAATATCTAGTAATTTTTGTTAGCTTTATTAATTATGTATGAATGAGGCGCTTTCTCTGAGACGATGCATATCCAATAAAAAATACAAAAATCAAAGATATACAATCATATACGATATGATTAATATCCAAAAAGAAAAATTAGAAAAGGAATAACACGCGCGCACGCGCGCACATACACACCACACGCACATACACACCACACGCACGCATACACACCTCTTTTTATATGAATAATACAGGGTATTCGATTTAATCTGTTCACGAAGATATCTCGGAAACTATTAAAGTTAGACGAAGAATCAATAAAAAAAGGTTCTTTAGTGGGGTTACGTAGAGATAATTTTCAGCGCGATGGAACCGACCGAGTATCGAACAGATTAATCGATACTTTCCGCAATGCAGAATTAATTGTCATTTCTTTCATTTTTATTTTTTTAAAATTTTATTTTTTTCTTCAATAATAACCTACCATGCAGTAGCTATTGTAATCGACTAATTTTCACGTGAAAGATTAATTTATGTAAAACTTTTTATTTTTATGGAAATTTTTATTTTTTCACGAGTTTACACTAGGGAAAAAGATACATGATCGACGCCAAGAACTTATAACATAACGTAAGCGGTAGCAAATCCACACACACACAAACTGCTGATTTCCTTAAGGCCATCACACACAAAATGCATAACGTCGCATAAGCATAGCATAAGACCGCTGGACCAATGAGCATCTTATGTAAATTAATATGGCGACTTTATGATGGATGCTCATTGGTCCAACGGTCTTATGCTATGCTTATGCTACGCTATGCATTTTGTGTATTATAGCCTTTAAGGTCTATCCAGACAAACTTGCATAGGCACATAAACATATACATAATAAGGAAATGGATTGGTCCGATTGGTCCGACACTCGTATATAGACTTATGCACATGTACAGACGGCGTCATTAATGCCTGGACACCAAAATTGGATGCATTTCGGAAACTCATTCTTCGTCTCTTTCTAAGGGGGACAGTTAGAAAGAGACGAAGAGTGAGTTTCCGAAACACATTCAATTTTGGTGTCCAGGCATTAATGACGCCGTCTGTACATGGACCAATCAATTTTCTTATGCTTATGTTTATGCGCTATGCAAATTTGTCTGGATATATTCTTAAGGCTCGGACACATAGAAAAACTTAAGCAGTGAAACGTAGGCAGTAAGGAAATCAGTTTGGATTTGCTAACGCTTAAGTTATGTCTTAAGTTCTGAACTGTGATTGGCTGATTCGCTTACTGCCTACGTTTTACTGCTTAAGTTTTTTTTTGTGTGCCCGGGCTCTAAAGCCCCTTGCACAATGCTAGGCAACAGGCAATAGGAACAGGGAACAGAAATCAGAAATTTTGTATCTATGCAGAATAGACGATGACACAGGCAACAGATACAGAATTCCCGTCACGTTGAAAATTCTGTGGCTATTGCCTGTTGCCAACCAATCATAGCGTTCGAAATTTAGGTTTGTATTGACGAATTTTTGGTTATTTCCTGTTCCTATTGCCTGTTGCCTAGCATTGTGCAAGGGCCTTAACACTTAACGAACAATTTCTCGTCACATCTGTGTCTCATTGTCGAAATAATAATAAATTTTTCTTCTTAGGTTGTACGTAAAGCTGGCACGATGGTATCAATGTCTGGAGCGGACGATGCCGTTTATTACGAGTACAAGAAAGCCCCTGGCTCATCAACGGCAAATAAACATCCTCTCTTTAAAAAATTTAGAACATAAGTAGCATGATTTTCTTAACATTTTCTTAACGTCGAAAGTTGATAAATAATAAATAAGCAATTTTATTATTGTCCAGTTTAGTCTGTATTCCGTGTATCGATAAGATCGTAAAGATAAGAGAAATTGTGATGAGTCATAATCATAATCTTTATAATTCGTAATCCAGACAACACGCAAATCGGGATATAAGACGTGTTAAGGAGGTTCGACTATTACTTGTGAGTCAAAAATGCGATTGAAATAAATGTCATTATAGCGATCCCGAATTATATGCAATATTAGTATAATGAATTGTGAATGCTACTTATCTGCTATATTCTTCGTAAATTATTAGTGTATAGAATGTTAATAAGCATATGCCGGGGTATGAAAGCTTCAACGACTCGGGAATCGCTTATTATCCAACATTAGAGGCTAGGATCTAAACTTTGTGACAATATAGCCTTAAATCCACATGGTAAAGTCCGATTTTTAATGTTTTTACACAATCCTTGATGTTTTATCTGTCAAATGCTAGTTTTTCGAAGTCCTACGTTGGCTAAGTGTGTACTAAACCAGTGATAATCTATCTCGGAGCGATTACTACTTTCTCCATAAGGGTCGACTAAAAGTGGTCAACTTCTGAATAATATTACAAAAAAACTATATGGTCAATATTGCTCAAGTTTTGGGATTATTTGTGTAAAGTGTTTATGTAAATCATATAAAAAATCAAGGCTCTAAGTTGGCTTTCAAGTATAGAAAGCTTATTGTCACAATGTGACAGGTCTAACCTATAATGTTGGCCAAACAAGCGATTCTCTCGAGTCGTTGACGCTCTCATACCCCAGCATATGCTTGTTAATATTCTATACACTAATAATTTACGACGAATATAGAACATAAGTAGCATCTACAATTCATTATACTAATTTGCATATAATTTTGGGAATGGCTAAACTGTGATACGCTATCTGGTGGCGAAAATCAGAACCCAAAAGAGTAGGTCGCCGGCTGCCACATAAATAAATCGAATTGACGAATTATAATACACCCAATGTAATTAGTGAAATTTTATGTACAAATCATTTGTAAAAATGTTATAAAGTGTATAAGAATCAATTTGTTTTAATTTGATTGATTAAAAGTTACTTTAAAAAAAATTTGATCAAAATTATCCATACATATGCTTGTACAAAGCTGAGTTCTGGTTGTTGGTAATAAGAAGTTCATTTATTTCTTTTCTTTGTTCTTTCGATAACGTAGCAATGTATTCTTTCTTGAATTTTTTATTTAAACATTCGTGTTCATGTAATGGGCTTGGTGTATATTTTTCCATAGATTTTGCATGTGGCATTTTCCACAAGCATTTAGTATCAGTACAAGATACTAAATCCAAATCATTAACATCCATTCTGAAAAAAAAAAAAAAATTATCTTTGGTATGGGCAAAAATAATTGCAAAGAATTGGTTAAATAATGTCAATATTGTCATGCTACTACAATTTTAAAACAGATACTGTAAACAAAAATATTCTTTTTAGCTTTTACATATAACTTAAAATTAATTTAATATTTTTTTAAATTTACAATAAAGAAGCATAATTTATATCATAAATTAATTAATAAGGCTATCGAGAAGAAAGTAATAATAAACTAACCTATTCAGGTGTAGGAAAACAGCCACACTATGTTTGCATTTTTTACTTAATCCGGCTTTGCAGGAACATTTTATATCTAAGATTTTCCCAGCAGAAGAAATTGATCCAGTAATCTCGTGAGGATTACTTTTAAAATTCGAAGTTTGCAAGCAAAATGCAATGAAACGAATACAATCAACATCAACACTTGTTTTACCGCAAAATATAACATGACTTGCATTTAATACTCTTTCACCTTCAACAAAATTGCGGCATGAAGGCGTCGAATTGGTAAAATTGCATATTTCACTTATGGGCAGTCTCACTTTAATTTCAATCTTATAAATTCGCACATACGTCGTATTGTACAGTGACAAATGACCTACTCTCTCCGGCCATCTTGCCTTGGTGACGTCACGACCGCCAATCCCAATGCGCAGTCCATAATATGGTGGCATTCGTTTACACAGTGGCTGCCGCAGACTTCGTTCGTTTATCTTGTTTAAAGGTATAACCACACAAATTTGCATAGCGCATAAACATAAGCATAAAAAAAATTGATTGGTCCTTATACATGTGCATAAGTCCATATACGAGTGCCGGACCAATCCATTTCCTTATGCATATGTTTATACGACTATGCAAGTTTGTCTGGATAGACCTTAAAGGCCATCACACACAAAATGCATAACGTCGCATAAGCATAGCATAAGACCGCTGGACCAATGAGCATCTTATGTAAATTAATATGGCGACTTTATGCTGGATGCTCATTGGTCCAGCGGTCGTATGCTATGCTTATGCTACGCTATGCATTTTGTGTGTGATGGCCTTAAAGCGGGGAGCACACACTTCTGCATATCGCATAAACATAAGCATAAGGAAATTGATTGGTCCATATACGTGTGCATAAGGAAATGGACCAATCCAATCCCTTATGTATATGTTTATGCACCTATGCAGAAGTGTGTGCTCCCCGCTTATTACTCGGTGAACAACAAGGTAAACAAGCGATATCTGCGGCAGCCACTGCGTAAACGAATGCACCCATTATGTCGATGCCTCAGGCAGAGTCTATCCTTCCCTCGCGTTTCGACCGTCAGTGAAGTGTTCCAATATGTATATATATTTCAGTAGCCTATAGTTTACACCAACCGTTTGGTACGCGTACCAAGTACTATATCCGTGAGCTAGTTTACACCGAGCATTTGATACGCGTACCAAGTACTATATTCGGACTAAATTGGCTTAGTACGAAGGTGTAAACGATAGCGTATTAAGTTGGTACGATACGTATCATGAAGGCGTATTGTACCAAAATAGTACGCGTATCAAATGCACATATAGCGCTGTAAACGCTGGTGTACGTATTATAAGCTGTTTAGGTTATGTTTCCCGACCGGCAGTATTCAACTTGCGTACGAAAATACTACATACAATGTCAAGTAAAAAAGGATTAAATTGGGGAGAACCAGAAACAACAATGTTTTTGCAATTATGCATTAATAAACAAATATTAGCAATGATGGATGGCAAAAGATACAAACATATTGAAATATTTAAAATGCTTGAGCCAGAAATGGAAAAGCACGGATATAAAAAGTCAGCGGACCAGATGAGACTAAAATTGAAAAATTTTAAACTAGCTTATTTTAAATGTCGAAGAGCTTTCCAGCCATTCTTGTGGACTATAATGAACATTTACAATTCTTTTCCAAAAATCGGAACTTCTTTCCTTTTGCCAAATTCTTTGGTATTTTATACCTTCCATAGTCAATTGTAGTGGCTTTGAATTATTAATTTGCAACCATTTTACTAATAATTCATTTCTTTGTTTTATACATAACCTCTGTAACTCAATCTTTAATTCACGTCGTTTACGATTAAATAACTGTCTTAAATGTCTTTTACGATTATTTTGTTGGATTTTTAGAAATCCCAATAAAGTGGAAAATAAAATTGTAATATTCTTTTCCATATCCATTTCTAATATATTGATGATAATAAACGAATATAAGCTACGTTTCGATATTCACTCTACAATGTATGTACATACATACACTATAGATCTTCAGTTGACAGCGAATATCGAAACGCAGCCATAATATAAATGGTGTAAACGCATGTGAATCAAACGTTTGATGCGTACCAGCTTGATTCGTATTAAACTTAGGTACGGTGTAAACTAGCACCGTATTAAATCTCGAGTTAGACCGGTGTAAACCGAGATTTAATACGGATATAGTACTTGATACGCGTACCAAACTGTCGGTGTAATTTAGGCCAGTGGTTAGGACATATGTTGGTCGATTTTTGATTGGTCTGCCATTTATATGGAAGATGTTAGTGAGACTGTAGAGCTCTAAAAAAGTAGGTATTCTCGTCCGCCATTTTGTGTCCAACCTAGCCCAATCGCATGTGAATTTCGTATACGTCAATATTCCTTTCGGTCTCGCGATTGGGCTAGGTTGGATCCAGTTGGATTCAAAATGGCGGACGAGAATACTCACTTTTATAAAGCCTTAGAGACTGAGACAAAGCTATAAGCGGGAGTGAGGGCCTAAGCACAAAGATTGTCGTAATTTGTTCCGACAAGAATCGTAATCGTAAATGCACAAGGAGTGACGTTGGGGATCCTAAACCCGCCTCTAATTTCTATATTACCGATTTTCTTTTGAAGCACTAATCTTTTTATTGGCTTTACAGAATGCAAAATTCTTTTCCAAAGTTAAAGTATCTGCACTAATGTTGGGCCCGTCGAACAATTTTATGCCGAGAACAAAAATAATTTCAGAAATGCAGATTTTCGTTACCTACTCGAAACGTCAACTCATGACAATATTTGCTTCATATAAAAATTCTACAATTTGTTGGTACAAAATGAGACCCAAGGGCCCAGCGTATAACATAAAGAAATAACATACCGTTCTCAGAATTAGGCTGAGACATCTAACAAAAAAATTTAGTGCTTCAGAAGATTATATGACCTATAACTTTGTCTATCCTTGTCTATCTCCTTGTCTATACAAGGACAGATATAGAATTTAGTCGGTAATACAGACGGCTTTAGGATCCCCTTAAAGCCCGTATCAGACTACGGATTGGGATTGAGATTGGATTGAAATTTGACCAATCAGAATACAGAAAATAGATCTCAAGGAGTGAACTTTGCTCTGGATTGGTCAAATTTCAATCCAATTTTAATCCCAATCCGTAGTCTGATACGGGCATACTCTTATTATAGGAACTTTAGAAGCTACTTCGATCGTTACCCTACCAACGACCGAAACGCTCGTTTATAGTTGGACAATGCGATAAAAATATTTCAGTATCGAATGAAAATGGTGCGATCGGCGGCCTTCTGAATATCGCCAGATATGTTTTGTCGCAAAGGCGGACGCGCTTCGAGCGTACTCGTGGCAAATTTAATTCCCTTCCCAGTCACAATTTCCCCAAGTCGTCGCAGCACTTGTTATTTTTTTCTCCTCGATCGAATTGAGAACGCGCGTCAGATAAATGAGTCATCCGTGACGAACCAAAGGCGTGGGTGTGGGTTCCCGCCAATCCCGCCATTCCCGCTGAAGAAAAGACGGAAGAGGAAAGGTAGTCAATGAGACATGAGGACGCGTCATCGCGTCACTTATATGTTCTGTGGCGTCACTGCGGGCGTCACGTCGGGAGGCATTCCACATTGTTCCACATTCCATGGTGAGACAATCGTTCCGGTTCACCCCCTTCCCTCCTCCCTCCCACCCTCGCTCACTCTCTCTCTCTCTCACTCATTTGATTCGCGCGTAACGAGAAGCGCGAGCGGCGACGCGGCGAGTCCCGCGACGAACGAGGTATGTCATACATACATACGGCGAGCAAGTTTCGATTCGAGCGCCTCGAGAGCCGGTTGTCGAGAGGTATGTCAGTGCGCGATTCGCCAGACGCCACGCGTGAGTGTTGATAGAAAGGAAGAGTGTCAATGTTGCGAGGCGCAGTCGCCAGGAAAAGTGACAGACTCGGGGTGAAGACCGGTGAAGTCTGTGACTGCGCGTCGTCGTCGTCGTCGTCGTCGTCGAGAGCTCCGTAAGATCGAGATTCATCGATGACGACGATGCGATCCGATCGCGGCTTGGCCATTCCGTTCGCTTCCCAATGGAAAACGGAATCTCATCTCGGGCAAAAGCCAAGTCGCTTCGGCACGGGCGCTACAGACGGGTCGCGTAGTTGACGCGCTCGTTATTGGCGCGGGTCGAGGAGGTTATCGTCGCTCGAGCGGGGCGTCGGAGCGGGGCGCCGCGCCGTGGCCAGGACGGGCCGGGGCTAGACTCTAGAGGCGTGAATGCGTTGCAGGAGACGAGCACGTTACCGTCGTGGTCGTGGTCATCGTCGCCGTCGCCGCCGCCGCATTGAGGAAACGGCAGGAACGATGGGCGGTCAGTAGGGCGCGTCGCTTGACTCGTGGTCACGAGGACTACTCGCCCGTGATGCGTCCGCACGAGGATGCCCGGTCGAGGCGAGAAATAGCGGAAAGGAAGCGAGGCAGGAGGGAGGAAGAAGGTGGTGCCGCTGGCTCGGGCACGCCGGCACGCTAGATCGCGGTGGCCTAAAAGCCCCTCGTTCTCTCTCACGCTCCTTTGGAAAATGAACTCCATGCTATATACTCTCTACGGGTTTGCAATATTCTTCATGATATTCTGGTCGGGTATGTGGGTGGTGCACGTGCTGGCGTTGATCGCCGGCCGCTGGAAGCTGCATCGGAAGACGAACCAGGCGCCGAGCTACGAGACGCCGTTGCCGGGGGTGTCGGTGATAAAGCCCCTGATGGGGGTCGACCCGAATCTCTTCGGCAACCTCGAGACCTTCTTCACCATGGAATATCCCCGATACGAGCTCCTGTTCTGCGTCGAGGATGAGTCCGATCCTGTGCTGATGCTAGTGCGCAAGCTCGTCGAGAAGTATCCGGAAGTCGAGGCCGATCTCTTTATCGGCGGCTCCAAGGTTGGGGTGAATCCAAAGATCAACAACATGCAGCCGGCGTACGAGTCCGCCAAGTACGAGCTCGTCCTTATCAGCGACAGCGGCATACGCATGAAGGAGGACACTCTATTAGACATGGTCCATCATATGACGGACCGGGTGGCTTTGGTTCATCAGATGCCGTTTACCTGTGACCGCGAGGGCTTTGCCGCCGCGTACGAAAAGATCTTCTTCGGCACGGTACAGTCGCGGATGTATCTCGCCGCGGATATGCTCAGGATAAATTGCCACACCGGCATGTCGGCTCTCCTGAGAAAGTCCACATTGGACGAGGTCGGTGGCCTGAGGGTTTTCGGCATCTACCTCGCGGAAGACTTTTTCTACGCGAAATCGTTGACCGACCGCGGCTGGCGCATCACCATCTCCTCGCAGCCGGCGCTGCAAAACAGCGGCCACTGCGCGCTCGATTCCTTCCAGGCGCGACTACGACGGTGGGCTAAGCTAAGGGTGGCAATGCTACCCACCACCATTGTCCTCGAGCCGCTGAGCGAGTGCCTCGTTCTCGGCGGCTTCGCCTCCTGGGCGGCCAGCGTGCTCTTTGATTGGGATTCTCTTGTTTTCTATCTGGTACACATACTCTTGTGGTTCATGTTCGACTGGACGCTACTGTGCCTAGTGCAGAACGGTCCGTTACCCTTCAACAAACTCGAGTTCGTGTGCGGTTGGTTGCTCAGCGAGATCACGAGACCGTATCTTTTCCTCCAGGCTATCCTGGATCCTCTCATACAATGGCGCTCGCGTGTTTACAAGCTCAAATGGGGCGGCGTTGCGGAGGAAGTTAAGGCGAAAGTCAAATATTGAGAATTCATGCGTGAGTGCGTGAGTGCGTGCATGTGTGCGTGTACGCGTACGTACGTACGTATCAAACTAGACAGAGAGACATAGAGGCAGCGTTCCTTCTTTCTTTTTTACTGATAAGTGCGAGGTGTTCTAGTTATCTCATCTTTCTCCCCGTGGATATCTCTCTCTCTCTCTCTCTCTCTCTTTCTCTCTCTAGCGGATTACCCTAAGAAGCTGAACGTAAATTATTCTTTTTAAAAAGGAAATGTATTTCGGTAGAATTTTAATTTTCTACTAAATTATCAAAATATTGATAATATGAATTAATTTCAAGTAAACATTGTTTTCTTTTTCATTGGATATCCATTTTTTTTACGCAGACCATAGTACATGCTTTAAAATTCGACAAAACTTTTATCACGTTAGGATTGGTTTGAAATTCATTAAGGAATGTATAGTACCATACAAAGTTCTTCTGTTTTAAATCGAATCTCTTTCTATTTTGAAACAATTGTCCTTCCATCAACTGGAATTCTTCTGTCGCACAGAACACATAATGACATTTTCATTTTGTACATACCACTAGAATAAGAGAGAGATTGAGGAGAAATTCCAGAATGGAAGGATCCTATTGTTTTACAAAATTGTATGGAAACGCTTGGAATACCTCGTTTAAGGTAGAGTTTCTCGAATAAGAATTTGGACATCGCCACTTTTAGACCACACTATGGTGTAACTTTTAAAAACGTTCAAGTTAATTTAGTATGTGGTTTATTAATAAAAAAATGAATTTTATTTAATACTTCATATATACAAGGTGTTTCAAAACATGTGGGACGCACTTCAAGGGCGGATGCAGGACTAAAAAACAATCAAAATAGTTCCGGACATGTGTCTGGAATTACACATCGTTCACATTACACGCGTCTTTGTCTTTTGTCATTACTTTTCTGATTTAAAAAAATGTTCAAAATTACTTCCTTGTGTCTCGATACAAGCCCGATAACGTTTTTTAATGGAGTATTATTCTTTCAAATATGTCTGGAGTTTCTTTGATTACTTGACAGCTTTACACGTTGTCGAAGAATTTCTGCATTGGCCTTGCATAAACAATTGCTTTAAAGTGGCCTCAAAATTAGAAATCGAGCGGATTTAGGTTCGGAGAACGCGCAGGTCAAGCAATAGGTCCTCCGCGACCGATCTACCTATTGCTGAATCGGTCATTAAAAAAAATTTTTAGCAACGCGACTAAGTGAGCTGTAGCTCTATCGTGCATAAACCACATCCGCTGAATTGTATTAAGTAGGATTTCTTTCAGCAATTAATATGAATTTTTGTACATCCCGCTTGATTTTTACTTTTAGGGTCACCTTAATTGCAATTGTCTATGCAAGGCCAATTAAAAATGTAGAAATTCTTCGACAACGTGTAAAACAAAGCTGTCAAGTAATCAAATAAACTCCGGGCATATTTGAAAGGGTGAGAGATTTCATTAAAAGACGTTACCGAGCTTGTATCGAGGCACAAGGAAGACAACTTTGAACCTTTTCTTTAAAATCAGCAAAGTAATGACAGAAGACAAAAACGCGTGTAACTTGTAAACGAAGCAATTCCGGACATATATTTATATAAACTTTTTTTTATTGTTTTTTAGCCCTGCACCCGCCCCTTAAGTGCGTCGCATATGTTTTAAGAAACACTATATAAATATTATTGTTACTATAACAAGTCAATCTGTAAAATAAATAGTTGTAAAATATAACTTTCTTCGTTATTAATCGGAAACATGTGGCGGATTAATAAAAAATTATCTAAACGATGTTCAAACTCTTACTTCAGGAACTCTTAGCTTAATTAGAACTTACTATTTCAATTTGTTGTACTTATTACGACAAGTTTTTCAAGCGTGTTGAGTGTGGCTACAAGACAGAATTCTTGGAGATTCAACAAATTCTCTTTCTACAGCCAATCAATACATTTGAAAAATTTATCGTATAACGACAAACGAAATAGTATCTTACACTGTATGCGATTGATCGGTGCGCGTTTTAAACTCATTACTAATTGTTACGCAGACCAATTCGTCCAGCTTTATTCACTCTTCCTCTTATATTTTAATTAATATAAAATCGTCAAGGAACCGAATAAATCGTTTGCATTTTAGGCTTCAGGAATGACAATGCTGAACGTAAATTCGAAAATATTAAGATGGACATAAGTATATATTTCATCTATTATATTATGAATATAATATAATATCTATTATAATATAATATCTATTATAATATAATATCTATTAAATTATGAAATATATACATAAGAAAATTAAAAATCAGAAATCTTATTTGTTAGAAATGAAATTGGTCGAATTGATCCGCACGCGATACGTTGACGCGTCAGCCAATAAGAGAAACGTTTAACATGTAATATTCCCATTAAGTATGCTCAATATGGTGCAATGTTTTACGTGAAGGCTATTTATTTGTACGGTACGGTAGAACCTCTCTACTCTATTATCTTTTACTTTACATTCCCTTCTACATATTTTTTTTGGAATATAGTCTTTTATCAAGAGACACGGTAGTGTCTTGCGCCAAGTATGCGCGGAGCGAGACCGCCCCGTGTATCTTTACGCGAGGCGAAGAGTTGCGATATAGATTACTTCGATTACATTAATACCTATGGAAATTTAGTTGAAAAATTGATGCCAAATGCACGCAGTGAGAACGGCAATCATATTTAAGAAAGGCAAATGATAAAAAATCTAATAAAATAAAAATCTAATAATAAAAAACTAAATTTGCCTTGATTATTATCATCGAAGGCACTATTAAAACCGGGGTAAATTTTTGAACCTGGGCTCTATACAGGATATCTTGTATATAATAAATATATGTAGCAGAGCTTTCATGCAGGTAGAGAGGGTTAAAATAGAAAAATTTTCTACCGTTCTGCAATTTTTGCAATAATTAATGAGAAATTAATTAATAAAGATCTGCGAATGTGAGTGTGCATTCGGCGATAAAATAAAGAGAACCTTTCTATTAAGCTTAACCGACTTTACCTACCTACAAGAGATGCTATATCTATTACAGATATACCTGTAGATATCTAAATTAGCCAGGAATACAATAGTAAATACATTATAATTTATTATTATACGGATGCTTCATTGATGAATACATACATTCACGACGCAGTAATATCGTGAGGCAGTTGTACATTGTTGCAAAATTGTTTTTTTTTATAGTTAAAATTTTGTTTAAATAAAAATTGTGTATTGTCGCAATAAAGCACCTATATGTATGTAGGTACATATTACAAATATATGATACAGATATCTACGAACATCGGAGTGATAATAGATCATAAAATTAATATTACATTATAAGCTAACTGTCCAAATTTTGGCAGTGACCCAAACTTCCATAAAACAGTCAGTCTTTAATGATATTTTGACGATGTTATTATGATAGACATAAATCATCCAAACAATTTTCTATTACTAAATATTAAGGCTCCTGGATGGTCATCGCTTCTATTCTTGTTTGATGACGTCAGAAGCGAGAAATGAGTGGAAATGACACGCTGAGAAATTAGGCATGGTATATCCAAATAAAAAGATATGTGCACAAAATAACACTACAGATCACTTCAGCACACTTCAAAAATTGGCCGAATGCTATCCATTTCCCTTGACAGTTAATAAACAGCCGTAAAATGAATGTAATACAAAGCCTAACCTTGCAGGCTTATGCGCTGGCGCTGGCAGGCGCATAAGCCGGACGGCTTAGTCTTCGTATTACATTCATTTTACGGCTGTTTAATAACTGTCGAGGGAAAGGGATGCAGCCGGAGTATTTTTGAAATGTGCTGAAGTGATTTGTAATGTTATTTTCTGCAAATATCTTTGGTAATTATTTACTTTTAGAGGAGCACCTCCGAACGACTTTGATCTTGACATACGTTGTCAAGGACATGACCCTGAGTAACTTTTCCTTATAACTTAATCAGCGGTCATTGTTTATTAAAAAGTTATTAACAAAAAAATTTGAGAAATTTGCCAGTTTGTTTCAGTTCTAAAGGAAGTAATTTTAACCCAAACTAATTGTTGTGTGGGTGGACAAGTACGTGCGTGGATGCAGTAGGTTCCGCCCCCGCCCCCTGGGGGGGGGGGGCTCCACTTCCAAAAAAAACTAATCTAACTCAAACCATGATGTAAAAAGAAAGGTGTTTTATTGCGCATAATGGCGGCCGAATTCGGAGCTTTTGACCACTGCGCATCTCGGGAATGAAACACCTTGTCTTTTTACATCATGACCCAAATCAATTGTTGGGTGAGTGAGTCACACATGCAACAATTGGTTTGGGTTAGGTTAGTTTTTTTGGAAGTGGAGCCCCCCGCGGGAGGGCGGTATCTACTGCATCCACGCACGCACTTTTCCACCCACACAACAATTGGGTTGGGTTAGGTTATTTTTTTTTTGGAAGTAGAGCCCCCTGCAGGAGGGCGGAACCTACTGTACCCACGCACTCACTTTTCCACCTACACAACAATTGGGTTGGGTTAGTTTATTTTTTTTTTTTAGTGGGGCCCCCCTCAGGGGGGCGGAACCTGCTGCATCCATGCACGCATTTGTCCACCACACAACAATTAGTTTGGGTTAAAAGGTTAAAATTACTTCCTTTAAAACTGAAACAAACTGGCAAATTTCTCAAATTTTTTTTGTTTATAACTTTTTAATAAAAAATGACCGCCGATTAAGTTACAAGAAAAAGTTACTCAGGGTCATGTCCTTGACAACATATGTCAAGATCAAAGTTATTCGGAGGAGCTCCTCTAAAAGTAAATAATTACCATCTTTTTATTTGGAAATAAAGCGCAAGAATTTTTTTTCAACGTGTCATTTTTACTCATTTCTCGCTTCTGACGCCATCAAACAAGGATAGAAGCGACGACTACCCAGGAGCCTTAATGTAAGTTTTTAAAATCATATCTATGATCGATGCGTAGCGTGTTTGCGTGGGTCCCAAAGTAGATTTTATAAAGCTTCTAATTTTTACAAACGTTTAATTAAAATTAAAAGATTGCATTTTAACGTATTATATAAAAAAAATAACAGAAAAATGATAGTCATGTGGAGATATATAGGATGCTAAAAAGATTCAAGATTTTCAGAGTTTAGTTTTTATTCTTGTTCACAATGAGTGCTATATATTTAAAATTAAAATTATTAACTATTTTTAATTTCCACTGACGTAATTGTACTTTTCTTGTCTTTCTTAAATATGGCAACATGGCTCATTTTTGGGCGTTTCGTCAAAATCCATTCGCCTTAGCGATAGATCTAGGTATTCTATATAAAATTTTGTGTTTTTATAACAACTTGTAAACTGGAATTCTTATTCTGCACTACTCTCCTATCACGCATTCGCTAAGTGATCTCATGACCGTGCGTAGAGCGAGTGGAAGATAGAGTGCGCAACATTTTCAGGTATGTAGTACCTACGTATATGCTATTGGAACAAAAATGGGAATTAAAAGGAGATTCCAGAATAGAGAAGTTCTACTAATTTTACTAATACGTAAAACTAGTCGCGATTACATGTACAGGTCGATGGTATTGTTCTTTTTCGGTAGCGGTACCACATGGCGACGTCTTCATCTTTCCATGTGTCATTATGGAAATTTATTTTACGGTTTGCGATTGATGCGCGCAAATACGTCATTTTTATTGTAAACTTGGCAATTAAACGTATATCGTCAGATACGGGATCCGGAGGAGCGTGGTTTTTCTATGATTAATCGTCTGGGATCAAACCGTGAATAAATATATTCCCATTCCTCACATACGAATGTACACGCTGCACGATTAAAGTTTAAATTTATTGCAAATGTACTTTGTATTATATACATATATGTATATTTGACTTTTGTGTAGATACGCACATGTATAATTTTTGACGCATCTTATTTATCTTTTACTTGATTTCAAACAGAACGAAAAATTGCTAGTGACCTAGCTCTTGGTTTTGTATGATAAATGTTTTTACGATAATAAGATTACATGCGCCAATTTACTGAAATTGTACTTGCGCGCTCTACTTAACTAATTTAGATGAGCCGATGTACGTATACCTATAGTGGACGTCAATTGTCTGGACAATTAACAATCCGAACAGCGATTTCTTTTAACAATCGAGTTATTACATTTTTATGATGATTACATTGAAATTATGTCCCGTTTAATACATTGTTTACAATTTGTTTTTTTTTAACTTTTTTTCTGCGTATAATCTATAATGCATGTATTAGTTTCTTGATTTGTCCCGATAATTGATGTCTTACTACAGTAGTTGCGTCGCAAGTTTTTGTTGTTTTTGAAGACTTCCATAATGCTCTTGTTCTTAGTAAGCGCGAGGTTTACTACAACTCTGCGTTAAATAGGCGGCATTCATTTGAAATTTGAATAATGCACATTTGGAGTGATAAGAATCCTATTTAAAATTTCCACGAAATTCGTGAGCTATCATTGAAACACCGAAAATGGTAGACTTTGTAATACGTTGTTACGATGCTTTTAAATAAAGCAAATACGTACTACCCTAAAAATGATTGTTTTACTCAATTTTTTAATTTACGTCGAAATTATTACCTATATAATTGTGTTCTTATAGTTTATATTATATTCCGTATCGATAAATGTATGTTATTAGACGATTTACTATTATTCTATTAGACGATTTATTATTATTCTAAACATGCGATGCGTGGAAGTTCAACTTTGGTAAAGACTGAAAGGCTCAATTGATAGATATTTTGAATAAAACAATTTTTCGGGACTTTAATCCCTTCGCTGTCAGGCGAAAAAAATGCTTGTGGGCCAAAAATTCTTTTGACAAAAGAGTTAATAAAATTATAAAGAAGATGCTTTCTAGGCGTTTTTTGAGTCGCTGAATTTGAATCTGTGGTCAAAATTTCAAAATTTAGAATGGCGGAGAAATTTATAAAAATTCTTATAAATTAATTATTTTTATGCAAACCGATATTTAAAATGTTTTGGCCGTCATATGAAATCATTTTAAATTAACAAATACCTCTTAATTTTAAAAACGAAATCGGTGGCTTTAAAAATTCTTCAAATTAAACCATATTTTAAATTTTTTGCTCATTATATTGAATTTGCCATTTTGAATTCTTAAATTTTTATTTTAAATTTTAAATCAGCTGTTTCAAAAACTTTTAAATAAAAATTTTTATGAAAATTGGGCAATTTTGATTTCAGGAGGTCGATTGCGTATCTTGAAACAAAGTGAAAGTTACGAAAGTGAGGAAATTTACTAAAGTATCTTATACGATTTCATTGTCGAAATCTAGTAAATCTGTTCACTTTCGTAATTTTCACTTTGTTTCAAGATACGCAATCGACCTCCTGAAATCAAAATTTATGCGAAATGCAAAATGGCGGATTTGAAATAAAAAAATCCGATTTGCATAAAAATTTCACCTCATTTCAACACAATCGACCCCCGGATTTGAATTCAGCGACCTCAAAAACATAAAAATATAGTATTCCGTTCTAATTGCTGTGGCATAAGTATATTTTGAATGTGCGGACATTTTCGTCATAAAACAGTCTTGGTTGGTTTTATCTTTGCGGATATTTCCGTCATTGACAGTCAAAGGATTAAATACTTTTTCCTCCTAAGCCCGCGGAATTGATTACGAGATTTAAGAGTTCTATACGTCCGTATTGGATGGTCGTTAAAATGGTTGGCACAATATTTCAATGATTTTTATCGTATGCGTCCGATATACGATAGGAAGACTTTGTTTTCCGGAACTACGAGATTAATTTACAGATTCTGATTCACAGATTCTGATTTGACAGAGTGAATCAGATGTTTTCGGAAAGTCACTAAAAAAATAGGCATGTCTCTACCGTTCATAGATTTGATTTCGTATGTGTAAGTATAAATTTCGTGCGAAATAGGATTGATAGATTGATGAATTCCAATCGTAAATTTATTTAAAATCGCAAGTTTATTTAAAATAATCGAGCTTGCGAAGTGTAAAAATCATGAAAGATGTAAACGAAAAGTTTCGTTCTACTATTTCACACACACACACACACACACACACACACACACACACACACACACACACACACACACACACACACACACACACACACACACACACACACACACACACACACACACACACACACACACACACACACACACACAATTCTTTCTCTTATTAAATAAAACACGCGTACATTTTCGCCCGCGAATATGATTAATAAATAATGTGACAGTTATTATATCAGCTATAGGAATTTGTATACTCGTTGACAATGAGTCACGATAAAGCGATATCGGGTGGATAGCGATAGTGAAACACTGAGTCGCCGTAATTAGTTTTGAATTGTTCGTGATGAATTAGAATAAATAATTCAGTCCGATAATTCTCTTTTTCTACAACAGCTTGGTAAAGAATCCGTGAATCCCGTTGTTAAAAAAAATAGCGTGTTCATCTGCGCGCAACGTGAACGTGAAATAGTAGAACGAAACTTTTCGTTTACATCTTTCGTGATTTTTACACGTCGCAAGCTCGATTATTTTAAATAAACGCGATTTTAAATAAATTTACGATTGGAATTCATCAGTCTATCAATCCTATTTCGAAATTTATTCTTATACATACAAATCGAATCTATGAACGGTAGAGACATGTCTATTTTTTTAGTGACTCTCCGAAAACATCTGATTCACTTTGTCAAATCAGAATCTGTGAATCAGTATCTGTAAATTAATCTCGCAGTTGCGTCCGGAAAACAGTCTTCCTATCGTATATCGGACGCATACGATAAAAATCATTGAAATATCGTGCCAAACATTTTAACGACCATCCAATACGGACGTATAGAACACTTAAATCTCGTAATCAATTCCGCGGCTTAGGAGGAAAAAGTATTTAATCCTTTGACTGTCATAAGATAAGTATCGAGTAATGCGAACGTGTTTCCCTATTTAGCATCGCTTGTTGAGAAACGCATAAATCATTACGTGCGGTTTATCCTCGACGATTCGAAGCATATCTATGACTCGTCCGAGTCATAAAGTAGCGAATCTCGGTATAATTTTTGACCTCCGAGTATATGTTATCGTATGACAATGGCAGTGTGCTCAATAGCAGCCATATTATAATTTCCTCATTACGGACATAATTGTGTATAATCCGTGTCTCAGATTACCATACAAACGTGTTCATCATCGCGCAACGCACAAGCGTATGCAAGGATGCGCGCGCGTGCTTGTATGACAAATGTAGGTACATGTACATATACTGTACACATGTACGTATAGCCGCGCGTCTCGTGTCTCATAGGTAGCGAGCATGACTAGTTAATAAATCTCACCTGATTTACATCGATTAAAACGTTCGATTTTTGCGTTGTTTCTCTCGTAACATCGCGAAACTCGATGTGGCCTTAATGACGTTTTTTAACTTTTCAATGGGTGTTTCCGATATCGAAAGGAAGTTATCTTTATCTTTTACGTGATATCGAACTTTGCTATATCGATTGACACACCGGACACGAGTTGAACGGTGTGATTTCAGTAAACGACTGCGGCACGGCGCGGAAACGACAGATGTACATACCTACTATCTTTACTTTACTTACGCTAAGGTTTCCTAGAAAAATTTCTGATAAAATTGCAATAGAAAACATTTTAGCGGGAAAGATATCGAGGATTTCTAAAATTCCTCATATGCGTAAAACTTGACGAGCGTCATTAAGGTCGAACGCATTAAGTTTTTACGAAGCCACTTAACGTTGCCTAACGATAGACTTATTTACCAAGTACTCGCAGCCAGTTCGCGTAGCTTTATACGTTCTCTCAAACGCTCTTAATCATACATTTTGTATCAGAAAATTTTTATTCAAGTTTTTTACTTTATTATCTTCATGTTTAGTTTTTGTAAGTAAGATTCTTTTTTTTTCTTTGTAAAATTAGACAAGTAAAATAAGCAATAGCTTGTTTATAGAAAAACATCTAAACAAGAAGTAGGTAGAAGAGTTTTTGATTCAGGAGATACTTTACATAAAATAATAAAAATAAGCGTTTACACGATTAACCCGGTTAATCCGGTATACAGACAGGGAACGAAGGCTTATAATAGCACAAAAACACCCTTGATACTCGATATCCGAGCGAATGAAATCCTTCGTCTAATACTTGATACATTTCAATGTGAATCATTTAATTATACTTACTCTATGTATAGATTAGGTATATGCAATGCGAAATCCTCAAAATTTCAAAGCGGCATATTTGGTAAAACACCAAAATGGCATTAATGATTTAAGGATTATATAAGTTGTTTTAAAATAAAAATAAAACAAAAAAGTTTTAGTATTATTAAGAATATGGGTAAATATCTATAAAAGGTCCAACCTCACCGATGACCTTGACCTTGACATATGTTGTCAAGGTCACCCTCCTTCTGAGTGACCTTCAGAAGGTTTTAGCCGGCGGTCATTGTTCGTTAAAAAGTTATTAACAACAAAAGTTTGAAAAATATAGCAGTTATTTTGAGTACTAATAGACATAAATGACTGATATTTATGTGGAAATAATACATGTATGAACGAAGGAAAATTATTTAAAGCAGTGCATTGTTGGTATATTGAAAGAAAAGTTATTTAAAGCAGAGAATAGAGAGTATGTGCTTAAACTTACAAAGCACATACTTGTAAAGCGCGTCACTAACCTATAGGTTTTGTCAATAACCAATTATTATTTGCTTTAACAAAGCTTTAACATGCTTTTGCCATGATTAAAGTAGAGAATATTTGTATTCACGCTTTCTAATACATAAAATTGTGTATATACTTTTCAATATACCAACTATTCTCTGCTTTAAATAACTTTCCTTTCAATATACCAACAATTCACTGCTTTAAATAATTTTTCCCACCAAAATTTTTTTGTTTATAACTTTTTAATAAACAATGACCGCCAGTTAAAACCTTCTGAAGGTCACTCAAAAGGGTGACCTTGACAACATATGTCAAGGTCAAGGTCGTGTATGGCTTTCAATACTCAAAATAACTGCTATATTTTTCAAACTTTTTTTGTTTATAACTTTTTAATAAACAATGACCGCCAGCTAAAACCTTCTGAAGGTCACTCAGGAATGTGACCGTGACAAAATATGTCAAGGTCAAGGTCATCGGTGAGGTTGGACCTTTTATAGATATTTACCAGTATATGTACCCATATATACATATGTACAATACGATATATACATATGTACACACGGCGTCAATAATGCCTTCCCGGTTGCGTTCTGAAAATCTATAGTTTACGTTACGTATACTATAGATTTTCAGTACTGGCCTATCTTCAAGTGGGAAGGCTTTAATGACGCCGTCTGTACATACGATTGATTAGCTGAGACCTGTAAAAAATATAAATGCGAGATACAATCTCGCAAGTAGATATTTTTCTACGTAGGAATTTTCAAATAAAAGTTGGAGGCAGAAGATAAACCCCTATCAAGTTAAAACTTTATAAATATTGGATTTTTACATCTAATGGCATCTTTCCCACCCCCGGGCATATAAGAATTCAAAAATTTTTCTTTTTCGCTCCACCCCCTAATATATATATATATACATATATATATAGGTAACTATGGCAAATATATATATATATATATATATTAGGGTGGAGCGAAAAAGAAAAATTTTTGAATTCTTATATGCCCGGGGGTGGGAAAGATGCCATTAGATGTAAAAATCCAATATTTATAAAGTTTTAACTTGATAGGGGTTTATCTTATATATAATATATACATATATATATATAGGTAACTATGGCAAATATATTACAGATTCGAGTCGGGCTTAATCAAATGAGATCGAAAGTATAATTTGTTACATAGTACATATGCCCAAATATTCTATATTTATAATGCTTAGGGCCAGTTTTTAAATAGTCGTTTAAACTGAAGTTTAGCTAAACTCACTCTGTCTTTTTTTAAATGGGATAGTTAGAAAGAGACGAAGAGTGAGTTAAGGGTCCATATCCCTCAGTAGGTCCAAAAAATAGGTGGTTTTGTGAATTTTTTGTGGAGAAAGTAAACAAAATAAATTAATCAATATTTATGGATTTTATTCATGATACTTTTAAGTAGTTATACAAATTTTTTCAGCCCATTTAAATAATTAGGCGAAGCGGGATACTGGGCAACGGCGCGGAGTAGGTTGCTCCATGGCGGAAGTCCTCGAGGTCGTAAAATGTGTCTGAAACATCGAATCAATCGATTTTCCTGTTCAGTACAAGTGTCCCTATAGAGTAGACTAAAAAAAATTATTTTGAATAAAAATTCATAAAATGGCGGCAGTTAAAAGAAAAAAATTAATAGTGAAAATTAAATTTTTTCCTTTTAACTGTCGTCATTTTATGAATTTTTATTCAAAATAATTTTTTTTAGTCTACTCTATAGGGACATTTGTACTGAACAGGAAAATCGATTGATTCGATGTTTCAGACACATTTTACGACCTCGAGGACTTCCGCCATGGAGCAACCTACTCCGCGCCGTTGCCCAGTATCCCGCTTCGCCTAATTACTTAAATGGGCTGAAAAAATTTGTATAACTACTTAAAAGTATCATGAATATAATCCATAAATATTGATTAATTTATTTTGTTTACTTTCTCCACAAAAAATTCACAAAACATCACCTATTTTTTGGACCTACTGAGGGATATGGACCCTTAAGGCTCCTGGATAGTCGTCGCTTCTATCCTTGTTTGATGACGTCAGAAGCGAGAAATGAGTGGAAATGACACGCTGAGAATTCTTGCGTGTCATTTTCAAATAAAAAGATATTTGCACAAAATAACACTAGACCACTTCAGCACACTTAAAAAATACTCCGAGGTTTATCCCTTTCCCTTGACAGTTAATAAACAGCCCTAAAACGAATGTGATACCAGGTGATACGAAGCGTAGTCATGCGCATGCGCATAAGCCTGCATGGTTAGGCTCGTATTACATTCATTTTACGGTTGTTTATTAACTGTCAAGGGAAAGGGATAAACCACGGAGTATTTTTGAAGTGTGCTGAAGTGATATAAAGTGTCATTTTGTGCAAATATCTTTTTATTTGGAAATGACATGCAAGAATTTTCAACCTGTTATTTCCACTCATTTCTCGCTTCTGACGTTATCAAACAAGGATAGAAGCAACGACTATCCAGCAGCTAAATGCTGTAACTCGTTATGCAGTATCGTTATCGTTATGTTGTCGTTGCGCAGGTATACAATATGGTAAAAAAATCTGCGCAAAAACAACATAACGATAACGATACTGCATAACGAGTTACAGAATTCAGCTGTAGGAGCTTTAAGCTAAGATTAAAGTTGAGCGACTATTGAAAAACTGGCCTTTATAGAATTAAGCGGCGTAAAAGACTTTTGAGACTGCGATGCTTGGCCGCATACTTTTTAAAATTCTAGACTCGCATCTTAAATTTTAATAGAATTGGACGTCGAGACAAATTCTGTAATTCGGTTTTTAATCCTAATTCGGAATTGTACGCGAGGATTCGATAATTAAAAAATTTAATTTGCACTATCCATGCTCGTCCGGACCCAACGAACCTATAAACATTATTCCTGCACTGTTGATTGTATGAAAGAAACTCTTCGCTGCTCTGTTACTTATTAGCTGCTTAAGTATACCATTGCTTCTTCTCTTTCGTATGTATATACCTAGTATGTATCATATTGTCGTATTTATCATTGTCGTATATTAGTCTTCCATAGTGATATTAAATGATACGAGGACAGTTGCACGATGCATAATTTATATCTTTAAATATTTATTCGCGTTACATGTGGATTATGTTTAGCATTTTTCACGTTAACGAAAAACTTAATTTAAATTGTAGCTTGTCACGTATGTGGTTTACACATCTACTCATAATAAACCGGCCAATTACATTGTAGATTGATTCTTGGATGATGCATATAGATTTCTTTAAGTACTAACAATGGGGATTCGGATCGTAATGATATTCCAGTTACGGTCTAATAAGACGTTTAAGGGGATCCTGCACCCGTCTGTATTACCGATAGAACGCGAGTCTTCGCGAGTCTTCTTTTGAAGTAACATATCTTTTTATTGGCTTTACAGAATGAAAAATTCTTTTCAGAAGTTAAAGTATATGCACTAATGATGTCAACGCTGGTCGATTTTATGCCGAGAACAAAAATATATTCAGAAATGCAGATTTTCGTTACCTACTCTCACGTCAAGTCATGACAACATTTGCTTCATATAAACACTCAACAATTTGTTGTTACAAAATGAGACCAGCCTTGACAACGGATAACATGAAGAAATAACATACCGTAGTTAGAATTAGGCTCAGACACATAACAAAAAAGATATGCTGCTTGAAAGATTATATAACCTATAACCTTGTCTATCCTTGATCTGAAGAGGATAGATATATCGTATAGATACTCGTTAGACAAGGACAGATCTATATCGGTCGGTAACTTAGACGATCGAAATTATCGACATCGTTGGAGTTCGCCTGTTACTGCAGGATCCCCTTAAGGGGATCCTGAAGTGACAGGCGAACTCCAACGTGACAGCGCCACGATCTAGCACGGAACTAAAAATAATCGATAATTTCGATCGTTTATTATGTTTTCTGTGTTACCGTGCTATACCTGTCCTTGTCTAACGGATACCTATACGATATATCTGTCCTTGTCAGATTGCAGGCAGCGCCATCTCTGACAAGATCCGGACACTACTGTTTCACGCAACACTGCTCTTCTTGTCATTCTGCTTGTGTATTTGCATTTGTAACATTTGGGCGGATAAATCTTTTTTTCTACGTTTTGAATCTTGGTTCTACTTGCATGATATTGTTCCTACATGTTGTCCCTAGGGCGCTCTGGGACCCTTTTGCATGAATTAACTGTACAATTTTTGTAATCATCGATTATTGTCGTTAGGTGACAGCTGTACGTTCCAAAAATAAGTGAGATTTTTAACTTTTTTTCGATTTTGATAAATACTCGTCCAGAGCGCCCTTCATTTTTATGCGTACTTTAATTGTGTAAAAGAGTTTTTCGATTCTGTAAAGCCAATTCAAAGATTTATCCGCTCAAAAAAAAAGGGTAAAACAGAGTTCTACAGACGACTTCAGGATCCCCTTAATAACTGTTCTGGTTTCTATTTTGATTTCAGTTTTCTTTATTGGCTAAGAAATCGGAACTGTTTAAGTTACAATTATTTTTTACAATTATTGTTTCTTTAAAATTATTATTTTACATTTTTTAATTATTATTCTACATTTGTTCTATTAAATTATCCTCTCTAAAAAAAGGCGTGCAAAGTCGAATCTCGAATATATCGTGCGTGCAAAGTCGAATCTCAAATATATCTCAGTTATTGTTGCCTCTTTTCCCCGATGCCTATTGGTTCTCTTGCTGCGCTTACTTCGTGAACGGCTGTCATCGTACAGTTCGACAGTTGTGTATATTAAGGGTTTAATAGTGTATAATATTAAGGGGCTACATCCACCTAGAGGCCCAAAAAGATCAAAATTTGGAATTTTTTTCTCAGAAACGATTGTTGGAAATAAAACGATTTTTTTGCTCAAAGGTACATGTATTGAGTCTTGAAAAAAATCCAAACATATCAAAAAAACAAAAAAAATACGGCCGCCGGCAGATGATGAATTTTTTTCGGCGGTGGACACTCTCCAGCTGAAACGGTCCATCTGAAATAAAAAAATTTCCGAAAATCCACACATACACACACACACACACGGACATTTTTTAAAAAGAAAAAAATTGTTTTACCGATTCTTGCCAAATTCAATAACAACTTTTTTGCAACGCCTGTGGCGAAAGTTCGATTTTCGATTGCTGTTTAGCGTGCGGAAAGTGGCTTATTTCTCAGAGATTCAATGTATGCCTTTTTTTACCGCACTAGTGCGAGAAAAGCACCTTCATGACTTACTTTACCGCACTAGTGCGGTAAAAAACCTCCTTTTTTTCACGATTGATAGTTTTTCTTTTTCGACTGACATAACAAACTTGAACGTAACGAAATTCACGCGAGACAAAACGTCAATTCGATACAACTGTCATCATTCAAGACGGATAAAATGGGTAAAGAAAACGAGTGTCCAAGACCGTCCACGCAGATGGAACTCGTAGAAGCAGCTGGATCTGCCACAGAGAATTTACTACCGAAGAAATCGAGAGATAAATATACGAACATTTATGAAAAATTTATAGAATGGAGAGCATCTAAAAATACAATTTCATTTTCGGAAAATGTCTTAATGACATATTTTGATGAATTGTCAAATCAAAAAGTGCGAAACCATCTTATTTGAATTTAATTTCAATTAATTTTTTAATCTCAAATCGAACTTTCGCGACAGGCATTACAAAAAATATTGTATGTGGCATGTGCGTAAGACAACGAATTACGTCGCGCGTGAGGTTGCCGCATTCGTTTCAGCTTATATGCATTCTCACTCGTACTCGTGTGGTTTGCAGCACTCCCACGAGAAACGATTGTATTAAAATCATATTAAAAGCTTATATGAATTTAATAAGAGTGTTATTAAGATCAAATATGCAAATCAAATAAGATTTAAATATAAGTTTTATTTAAATCAAATTAAAGTCCCCCAACCTGATACAATTTATATATCGAACTAGCTGGTTACCCGGGCTGCGCCCCGGAGGACTTCTCGCCCCTTTGTGGACATTTGTGCATAGAATTTGAAATTTATAGATGTTTGTTACTTAAAACCAATGAAATTGTAATACTTCTTTGTATATAGCATTTTTCGTGTTATAAATTGTTTCTGTTTTTTTTTAAATTGGTTTTGTGATGTGTAAAAAAGAAAATAGTTTTTAAAAGCAAAATTTGAAATATAACATTTAATAAAGAAATAAAAATAATTATTTAGAAAAACTAACACAGCTCGGATGACTTTGACCTTGACATATGTTGTCAAGGACATGATTCTGAGTAACTTTTCGTTATAACTTAATCGGCGATCACTGCTTATTAAAAAGTTATTAACAAATAAAGTTTGACAAATATAGTAGTTATTTTGAATCGCTTGACTTTCGATGATGAATATGTCGCAGCCACATAGTGTACACACACACACACACACGCCGGCGCGCGCGCGCGCGGAGGGTGCAAGGGGGGCCGAAGCAATGTTTTCGTCGCAACAAATCGTGTCCTTAGTACATGCGTCGAAGTTAACGTTTCTAGGTTCAGGGGTTTGGGCTGGGCGTTGATGAGTCAGTCAGTCAGTCAGTCAGTCAGTCAGTCGGTCAGTCAGTCGGGACATTTGTTTTTATATATATAGATTAAGGCAAAATCCTGAATTATATTTTTGAGCATTTGTATGGGTGACCTTCGTAAGCAAATACCAAATCGATATCTCATCAGGCCTAAGAGATATTGACGAATCCGTGAAAATAGATTTTAACCCTTTTCACACCCTTAAGGGTCGAATTTCTAAATATCCCTTCTTAGTGGGTGCTTATGTCATGAGAGGAATACACCCCCCGAATTTCATGTTTCTAGGTTCAAGGGTTTGGGCTGGGCGTTGATGAGTGAGTCAGTGAGTCAATGAGTCAGTCAGGACATTTGTTTTTATATATATAGATATATTGGACCTTGTTAAGATATGCAAAGTTAGCTGCATAAACTGAATTAAGGAAATGCAGTGTTAATATGGTTTTAATTTGCCAAATGTGGATTTAATATGGTAATAAATTCAAATTTAATTTGATCAAATAAAAGTCAAATTAAAAAGTCAGACCATATAAAATCCTAATATGACTTTAATTAAATCTTATTTGGTCTTGATGGTTTTAACTGTCCGGTAAAAATTTTTTTATATATAATCATATATAAATTATTTTGAAGTGTACCACTCTATCATTTTATCATAAGAGTGGACTCCACGATACGGCTGATACAAAAGTTGGGCCGTTGATTTATATATCACTTGGCGCGAGACACTGCCGTGTCGCCCGTGTCTCTTGATACCGTTTTACCATAACATGGCTCGTATTTAGCAATACGCTATATGTTCGTCAAATTTTAAATACGAGAAACAGATCCCATTGGATGCCATCTATCGGATGCCATTTAATTAAAACCATATATGGTTCGAGGTCTCATATAATCCACGTAAGTGATCTTATTAAATGCAAATTAAAACTATATATGGTTTGAGGTGTCATATAATTCACATAAGTGATCTTATTAAATGCAAATTAAAACTATATATGGTTCCAGGTCTCATAAAATCCACATAAGCGATCTTATTAAATGAAAATTAAAACCATATATGGTTCCAGGTCTCATATAATCCACAGAAGCGATCTTATTAAATGCAAATTAAAACCATATATATGGTTCCAGGTCTTATATAATCCACATAAGCGATCTTGTTAAATGCAAATTAAAACCATATATGGTTCCAGGTCTCATATAATCCACATAAGCGATCTTATTAAATGCAAATTAAAACCAGATATGGTTCCAGGCCTCATATAATCCACATAAGTGATCTTATTAAATGCAAATTAAAACCATATTTAAACAAATATTATTTTAGTTTGAAATCTGGGTTCAATTTGAGTTTTATATAGATTTGATATGATTCAATTTAATTTTAATTAAGATCATATTAAACCGTTTTTTGTGGGACTCGCCTTCGGCTTGTACTGCAAATCACATTTGTACTCGTGTGAATGCATCATAAGCCTTCGGCTCATGCGGCAACTTTACGCGCAACATAATTGTTTTCCACACTTGCCACACAAAATACTATTTTTTAATGATATTACAATATATTTATTTAAAATTTAAGGGTTAAAATTTTATAATATTGGCAATTTTTTTCTAATTCTATGATATTCTTCAGTCTTTTTTACCCCTATTTCATATATAATTCTTTAAAATTTGGTTGATTAGTTCATGAGTTACAGACGTTTGAAATTTCGGGGAATCCGTACATACATAGAAGCTTTATAAAGCTGGGTCTAATCAACCAAATCTTAAAGAATTATACAGGGTGTTACTAAAAGACCGTCCACCAACTACATAACAGTATTCCTTGTCAAAAACTGAGTCGAAAAGTCCTGAACCATTTTTTTCTATAATGCTTAACAGAACAATAATCATTGAGTAAAGTTAGTCCAACTGGCGCCGTTCTTTAGCCGGGCGAACGTCGGTGAGCCGCGCGCCTGATAGTGAGCGTGAACGCTCCGCCGCGCGCGGCGGCACGGCCGTGCTATCCCTTCGCGCGCGTCGCGTATAATATTCTTACGCATTGTAATAATAGAAATCATTTTTTCTTGCACTAAAAATTACTTTTTACTCTTGTCAGAAGTACCTCCTTACAGAAAATTTTGATAACGGATAAAACTTTCACCGGGGGGCTCCGTTTGCCTACAATCCCGATTGCCAACAGCTTCGTTTGCCCACAACATTTTGCCTACAGCTTCGTTTGCCGACATTCCCGATTGCCGACATTCCCGATTGCCTACAAGCGTTATTGCGCACATGTAATAATTAAAAATACGAACGTACGTTTGCGCACATGGCTAAACACATTGTACACATGACTTTATTGCACACAAGCAGATTGCACACATGACATTATTGCGCACATACACATTGCACACATGACTTTATTGCGCACATACACGTTATGTTGCACACATATGTCGCAGGCTTATTGCAAAATCAGCCCTTTTGCAAAAAGACTAGCCTCTTTGCGGAAGGCCGGCCTTTTGCGAAGCACTGATCGTTTCTCAATAAGACTGAAAGCACTTTAGGCTTTTTAGCACACATGGGCTGGTGTTAGGCTAGGCACTTTGCAAAAAGTCTAAAATACGTTAGTCTTATTAAAGAAACGATCAAATGTACTTTGGTATATTAGTCTCATAAAATAGGGGTAGAAAAGCCTGAAGAATATAAAGAATTAGAAACCCAGCAACTTATAAAATGACAATAAAGTGAATTGATAGGTCAGCTCAATAATATCCGAACATTTATCGGAAAACTTTTTTATTATATTGGTAATGTTTTTCTAATTCTATTATATTCTTCAGTCTTTTCTATCCCTATGTTATATATAATTCTTTAAGATTTGGTTGATCAGTTCTTGAGTTATATATAAGCGAAAAAATGATGAAGAAGCAATGTGCAAGTTTCTAATTTACATACTTTTTTATTATATTAGTAATTTTTTCTAATTCTATTATATTCTTCAGTCTTTTTTACCCCTATTTCATATATAATTCTTTAAGATTTGGTTGACTAGTTTTTTAGTTATAGCCGTTTGAAATTTCGGGAAATCCGTACATAGGAAGCAAAATGTGCAAGTTTCTAGATTGCGCTCTTTTTTATTATATTGACTATTTTTTTATAATTCTATTATATTGTTAGGTCTTCTCTACCCCTATTTCATATATAATTCTTTAAGATTTGGTTGATTAGTTCTTGAGATACAAACGTTTGAAATTTCGAGAAATGCGTACAAACATAGGAGCCTTATAAAGCTGGATTTAATCAACTAAATCTTAATGAATTATACATATATGAAATAGGGGTAGAAAAGACTGAAAAATATAATAGAATTAGAAATAGACCGATATCTCAAAAGTTGCGGAAGTTAGAGCAATCACGGACATTTCTCCAAAAATTCTAAATTTTATTAAAAAAGAACCGCTTTACCGATCATCGCCAAATTCAATCCCAATCTTCCTTATATGATACTCTATCGATTAAAAAAAATTCATCCCCATATCTCAAAGTTTGCAAAAGTTAGAGCAACCACGGACATCAAATTCGTACACACACACACACGGACATTTGTTTAAAATGCAATTTTTCGACGTTTTACAACATTCTGAACACATTGGCAGCGGTAACTAAAAAAAAATTTTTTTTACGAAAACAAAGCTTCCTCTATGAGGAAGCAACAAATGGGTTATTTAAGTTAACAACAAAGACGAGTCGTTAACGCTTAGATTTTTAAAATCAATCTTTATTTTTTAATAATTACGAAAAACTACGAAAAACTGACTTTTTCTCATAAATTTTCCATGTTTGAGTTTCAATTCGTCGCCATTGTGTAAAAATAATCGATTTTAAAAATCTAAGATCGTCAACGACTCGTCTTTGTTGTTAATTTGAATAACCCGTTTGGTTTTTTTATTTCAGATGGATCGTTTCAGCTGAAGTCTCCGCCGCCGAACGTCTCGAAAAAAAAATTTCATCATCTTCCGGCGGCCATATATTCTTTGTTTTTCGATACTTTTGGATAATTTTTTTTTCAAGGTTTTCAACACATGTACCTTTGAGCAAAAAAAATTGTTTTATTTCCACGTAAAGATAACCTCTTTACGTGATTTTGAGAACGCTATTCAAGGTCATACTAATTTCTCTGTGTAATGCTTTACTTGAAACCCTACAACTTTTGTATAAAACATTTTTTTCGGAAATGCGTATTTTTCGAAATATTAAGGGGTTTCCACACGTTTTATACACCCCTATAAAGCGCTGTATCTTCTAAATCAAAGCGAATACGAAAAAATTTTATTTACAATATGTTTTCTACTCATGCTCCTCTTTCACCTCCTAGTCGATTGACCTTACCTTTCCGAACACCCTGTATATACATATATTGTATATATATACAGGGTGTCAGAAATTTTAGTGACTAACTGAAAGGTACAGACAGATTGAGTCAAACTAAAAAGAAAAGTCATGTACCATTTTGCCAAATTCGCAATGGTTGATGAGTTATTAATTGATACGTCTTAGCGAATGAGCGCATGAGGGTCCCCGTGGTTCGTCAGCTCCACAGTATTTCAAGTCTCCAAACCCTCCTTGTGGTGTGAGTGTGTGTTTGTATACCACAAGGATAAGGAAACCGTTGTTTGTCAGCTCCACAGTATTTCAAGACTCCAAACCCTCCTTGTGGTGTGTGTGTGTGTGTGTGTGGAGGGTTTGGAGACTTGAAATACTGTGGAGCTGACGAACCACGGGGTCCTAATCCTTGTGGTATAAAAACACACACACACAATAAGATGCAATTCCGACCAGTAAAACTCCTTGCGGTTCATTTTGGGAAGAATTGTAACCATAATTTTAACCCTATAGGGGATAGATTAAAAACTTCCATTTACAACCACAATTTGAGCTATTGACAGTGGTACTGTAAAACACAATTCATCTTTATTTCGTAATATTGATTGCGAAAAATGAAGAACTTGAATTGAATTTTGCCTTCACTTTCCTGGCCTTCGAAATGATGCAAATCAATGAATAGAGAATATGGTGCAGGTTATGCAAATTATAGAGAATAATGAACGCAGCTATTGAAATTATGAAAGAACCAAACAAACCGCAGGGCCTCCTAGCCCCTTAGGCCTTGCTGAATCGACGTTGTTGCAAATTTAAAATTGAATATCTCGGCACCTAAAGATCCTAGCACATAATTTCAAAAAGGGTTTAAAAGCTTTGAAACCCTACTTTTCGAAATTTAAATTAAAATTGTGCGCGACGTTTTTAAAATGGCGAATGACAAAGGGAGAGCATGCAAAGTTGATAAATAAAGGTCCGAGTTTGTGCGACGGTGCATGGCGTGAATCAGGTATCGCAGCCCAATAAGACAAAATGCACATGAAAGTATAGTGTTATCTTGAAAATGCTTTTATACCGAGCTCGATGTAATAATTATTCGCTGAGTTATTCCAAATTTAATTTAAAAAACTCCCTTTTTTTTAATTTGCATTACTCAGCGAATAATTATCGCATCGAGCTCGGTAAAGAAGCATTTTCAAGGTAACACTATACTTTCATGTGCATTCTGTCCCATTTAGCTGCGATACTTAATTCACACCATAGACCGTCGCAAACTCGGATCTTTATTTATCAACTTTGCATGCTCTTCCTTTGTCATTCGCCATTTTGAGAAAAATGGTCGAGCATTATTGTCATTCAAATATTCTTAAAGTGGACCTTTGAAGCTTTATTTTACATTTTTAAAAATATTTCTATCTTCATTATTTACCAAGTTATGATCATTTAAATTTTGGTAAATTTTTCCTAAATTTTTAGTGTACCGCTTTTTTTGTGGCTGAGTGTATATATATACACAATAATGATAATAAAAATATCATTAAATGCTTAAAAATGGATTATTTTTATCGCGATAATAAGAAAATATAACCAAAAAAAATATATTTATCTCGACAACAATAGAGAAAATATAAAATAGAAAATATAAAATACAAATATGTAGATTTGTATCATTCTCGAATATTTTAAGATTTTTTTGTTTTTAATAATGTGTGTACGTGTGCGTGCACGAGCGCGCGCGTGTGTATATGCAATACATTAGTTATAAAAATTGAAAATAAAGAAGAAAAAGGAATTATGATAATATCTGAAAGCAATTGAATTAATTAAGTAATGGAGGTAGTTTTTTAAGTAAACCACATTTATCAATCTGTATTCTTTTGAAATGCTACGTTTTTACATGAACTTCTATAACAACAAGCACCTTCATATTCATGACATTACACATAATTTTCTACAGAACTTTCTTCTTGTTATAATTTTTGAGGAAACATTGAATCTAATAACAGATTGTAGATTAAGAACCGAAAGAACTGTAGATTGCGAAAATAATTTAATTGGATTACTTACTGGGTCGGATATTATAAACTTTGTAGAATTTTGACTTAAATTTTATTCGACTAAAGAGTCACAAGAGGATTATCAGTTCTAGTTCCGGATCCTTGATTAAAAAATACGTTAAGCATTCGTAAAAAGTTACATCACCAATGATCTTATTTTTAAAATATATTGTAAGAGATAAAGTCTTGAGGCAGCTACACTTTGAATTAAGTGAAGATTTTATATTTGGCTGCTGTGATATGTCACATTGAAATATACAAGGTGTTTCAAGATCTCTGCACCAAACTCTGAGGAACAATAGGTCTCGCAGAAAGGATCATTTTTTGTCAAGCAATCCATGTTCTCTGACGCGTCGTTTAGGCGCTACGCGACCGAACAGACAGGTCTTAGGTGGCATGTATTACAATTATAAGATAAATTGATTTATTTATTTTTTCAAGTACACTTGCAGACAGTTTACAGAAGATGTTCAAAGTGTCTATCCTGAACCTGATTGCATTCTGCGCTACAGAATGCAATACCAATGCAACGAAGATAGCAGCAAGAGGCCAACTGTAACGCAGAATGCAATCAGGTTCAAGGTAGATACTTTAAACATATTCCGTAAACTGTCTGCAAGTGTACTTGAAGAAATAAATAAATAGAATTCATCTTATAATTGTAATACATGCCACCTAAGACCTGTCTTTGCGGTCGCGTAGCTCCTAAACGACGCGTCAGAGGACATGGGTTGCTTGACAAAAAATGATCCTTTTTGCGAGACCTATCGTTCCTCAGAGTTTGGTGCAGAGGTCCTGAAACACCCTTATATTTTTCCTCTAATCTAAAAATATAAAATCGAATCTTTTTCAATTAGGTTATACATATATTATATATTACGGCGATGTCAATGCTATAATTAAGATACATTTTGTCCGTTTTTATTATTTTTCAGTTTTACTCTTTATTTAATAGTTGTAGTTAGTAGTATATTCTTCTTGTTCTGGATATATTTATTGAATGTAATTGTATCCGTATCATCTAAATTCGTATATTCGTGTGCAATCGTAAAAATTTTTTTGTTGCGATTTTTTTACACAACAAATTAAAAGTCCATGTTTTGTGTTATAAACTTCTTATTATTAAGCGTAAAATGTAATATAATCATTGCACCATAGTGTATATATCTATGTACATGAACTTAAAAAGATAGAAACGAAAGAAGAAAAGAGAGAGAAAGAATATGTGTGTTGTGCATGTAGGAAAGAAAAGTGAGGATAGAGACAGCTTGTACTTTCAATTATCATCACCAACAAAACAATGGTTATAAAAACACACTAAGTATTTTCCATTCCTTTCTCTTTCTCCTTTCGTCTATTTTTTATTTTTCAAGAGCGAATAATTTGGAAGATTTTTCAACTTTTCGAACAATTTTGTAATATGAATATAGAATATATATAAATAGAGGAAATTAGCGACGCAGAAAATGCCAACTACAATTTATAGCGGCGTGTCTTTGCATTTTTTCTTAATTTATATATATTAAATCTCTCTTCTTTTTCGGAGTAATCGTTGTGTAGTTGCGGGGCAATCGTTGCGTTTGCGAACTACATTGAAGAAAGACTACCATCCGCACGTGTGTTCAAAAAATGAATTTTTGAAAAATAAAGTATTATTACAAATGTTATTTAAATGTGTAAGAAGCGTGTATGTACAATACATCCTGAAGGTTAATAATCATTTATCTTGCTCCCTTCCCGCATTAATACTCTGCAGCAACAGAGTTCAATTTTCCGTGCATTTAATCTCATTTAAGGGGATCCTATAATAACAGGCGAACTCCAACAATGTCAATAATTTCGATCGTCTATGTTACCGGCCGATATAGATCTGTCCTTGTATAGACAAAGATATAGACAAGGATAGCATGAAAATCTCAGACGTATACGGTGGTATACGGACCGAAAATTTTTGCATAGTTGCCACTTATTATAATATAGTATAGAATTATAATTCCTTTTGCAGGATTAAAGTAGGCACTCCAACGGACGTGGCATTATTGTTGTATTGTGCATGAAAGGTACCAAATTTTAAATTTTTGTACGAATTAGCTGATGTTTTCACGAATTGACAGTTCTAACCTTGACGGTGTATCTACTCTGAAGGTAAATATAAATGTCATTTTATAATTTCTTTCTTCCTCGGCGTAAAATCGAATAATGCCGTATCCGTTTGTGTAAATACTTTAATCCTGGAGAAGGATTTATCATTCCATGCAGTCAATAAGAAGCAGCAGCTGTGCGAAAATTTGTCGGTATACAGACGGGGGGGGGGGGGGGGCTCCGTTTGCCTACAATCCTGATTGCCAACAGCTTCGTTTGCCCACAACATTTTGCCTACAGCTTCGTTTGCCGACATTCCCGATTGTCTACAGAGCGATTGCCTACAAGCATTATGTTGCGCACATGTAATAATTAAAAATACGAACGTACGTTTGCGCACATGGCTAAACACATTGCACACATGACTTTATTGCACACAATCAGATTGCACACATGACATTATTGCGCACATACACATTGCACACATGACTTTATTGCGCACATACACGTTATATTGCACACATATGTCGCAGGCTTACTGCAAAATCAGCCCTTTTGCAAAAAGACTAACCTCTTTGCGAAAGGCCGGCCTTTTGCGAAGCACTGATCGTTTCCCAATAAGACTGAACGCACTTTATGCTTTTTGGCACACATGGGCTGGTGCTAGGCTAGGCACTTTGCAAAAAGTCTAAAATACGTTAGTCTTATTAAAGAAACGATCAAATGCTTTTGCAAAAGGCCGGCATTTCGCAAAAAGGCTGATTTTACAATAAGCCTGCGACATTGTGTGCAATATAACGTGTATGTGCGCAATAGTCAGGTGTGCAATGTGTATGTGCGCAATAATGTCATGTGTGCAATCTGCTTGTGTGCAATAAAGTCATGTGTCCAATGTGTTTGGCCATGTGCGCAAACGTACTTTCGTATTTTTAACTATTACATGTGCGCAATAATGCTTGTAGGCAATCGCTCTGTAGGCAATCGGGAATGTCGGCAAACGAAGCTGTAGGCGCAAAATGTTGTGGGCAAACGAAGCTGTTGGCAATCAGGATTGTAGGCAAACGGGACCCCCCCCCCCCCCAGACGGGTATAGAATCCCCTTAATCTTTCGAATATTTCCCATTTTTTTTCTATATTTCGAAAGTTATAGCAAACAGCGAGAGATGGCATGTCCATTCGAGAAATAAAATACACTGAAGGAAGCAGTGTATATTTCTGATGCTAAAGGAGGCCGGTGTCTTTGGGTCGATTTCTGCCCATTTGAAGTAACTTTAGTGGACCATAAATTTACATTATATGGGTTATCTAATATACAAAAATCATAATTATATCATTGGTAGCTCATGGGAACATTTTGAAAACCACTTTGTTGTATAGCTCAATGACTCGCTGATATACGTTTTCTAATGATGTAACTAATCTTGTTTCTGGTTTACTTCCTATTCGACATTACCAAAACTGTTACAAATACAATTCACGATTCTTCTTTTAGAGGTTTTCATATAAATTTGGAAAATAATATGAACGCTAATTGCATACATAAGTCAGGAAGGTAGAAATGGAGACTCCGCGTTGTCACCTCGTGTA
Organism: Leptothorax acervorum; assembly: GCA_035220615.1. Classification (NCBI taxonomy): domain Eukaryota; kingdom Metazoa; phylum Arthropoda; class Insecta; order Hymenoptera; family Formicidae; genus Leptothorax; species Leptothorax acervorum. The sequence continues at coordinate 177,191 of JASTWQ010000247.1, read as the reverse complement.
TTTATAAATTGCAAATCCTCTATTCTCGATTATGTCTGGGAATAGGAATAAATTACAATTGAATAAGTCAGTAAATATGTTTTAGAAATACTAATGTATCAATGAAATAATATTATAATTCGTAATGATTGAATCTGAAAAATAGAGATTATCACCATTTCTACTTTCCTGACTTATGTATGCAATTATTATTTTCTAAATTCATATGAAAACCTCTAAAAGAAGAATAATGAATTAAAAACGTATATCAGCCAATCATTGGGCTATACAACAGGGCGGTTTTCAAAATGTTCCCACGGTCTACCAGTGATATAATTATGATTTTTTGTATATTAGATAACCCATATAATGTAAATTTATGGTTCACTAAAGTTACTTCTAATGGGCAGAAATCGATCCAAATTTGACACCCTCCTTTGATAGAATGCAATTACATCTGTAATACTTAGAACGCAAGCATTTTTCAGAAGAATAAGATCAGGTTTGTAGATTTGTTAGTTCACGATTTACAATAAAATTTTTAATAAAAATAAATGTTATTTTTTTGTGTTATAATTTTCTTTGAATTTTCTATATGTATAATGAAAGAAATCAAATGTAAAAAAAAAAAAAAATTATGTTAAAAAATTTTATTGCATTTAGTAGATGCATTTAATTTTACAAAATTGCAATTGTAAAAATCAATATTATTATTCAATGTCTTTCATTATTCTACGTATAAAAGTATTAAGGTAAAGTCATCGAAAAGTAAATACTTTACGAGATATTTTATATTTTATATTAAAAATTTAATGACAAAATTTGAAATATCTCAGGAAATTCTTAACGAAAGAGAGCTTTATTATAGTGTTTTAAAAACTTTTCTCCGGAGTGAACCGGGATTGGACGGCTGTATGGACGGTGTAAACTAGGTCAATCTGTCGTAAAAAGTTATTTCAACAGACTCTGCCCACAAAACACGAGCTTAATGCCGAAACAGATGGCTATGGATCTGCTGTACGATTTTCATGGAATCTGTTGCCTATCTGCTAGCAAACTGTTAACATTTTGCTTTCTGGGAGTATATAAATACATTACCTTTTATTATTCTCTTTTTAATACATTAATTTTTGGTTCGAAATTTAAATCTACCATTTCTTTGAAATAAGCACTGTAACTATAAGCACGACTACGTCGATTTCGTCCAAATTCCTGCAAATTTATGAAAAACATTTAATAAATATACATATTTAATATAGTTATCAAAAATTACTTCGTTCATACATGTGTTATTTTTACATACATATTAGTCGTTTATGCCTTTCAATACTCAAATTTACTGCTATATTTTTCAAATTTTTTTGTTAATAACTTTTTAATAAAAAACGAGCGACGGCTAAAATCTTCTGAAGGTCACTCAGGAGGGTGACCTTGACAATATATGTTAAGGTCAAGGTTATCGGAGGTGCATTCCCTAAAATGCATAATTACCAACTTTTAACATGGGATTCCTATTCCGAGCTGTTGTGAAAGAGACATTATAATGAATTGTGAAAAAAGTTTTCTCTAAATGTTTCTAAAAAATTAGTATATGATGCTCCATAAAAATAGAAATAATATGCGATAAGGGTCAATACCACTTGCGGTACTCGTTTATTTCGAAAAATACTTGTGTAAAGTACGCGATTTGATTAAATTTTCGCTCGGTTCAGTGACAAGCATGAATACAAACTTTAAAATGTTATAAATATTTTTTAAAATTGCAAATCAAGTAATTGTAAATTACCATTTTATTTATTTTATTTCTTTTATTTACAAAATTTTTTTTGCTCATGGGAAGCGGAGAGAAACATAGCTAAATGGTTCTCATCTTATTTCTCTTAACAAGAGGGACAAATATATGTAGGAATAATGATTCGTTCAAGTTGAGCACCACTGGAGCCGGAGAACGTCCTTAAGCCTTTTTTCTAATATTTAAGCTTTTTTATTCTACAATATCTAACATTTCTCTGGAAACAAAAATTTATCGAAAAATATGCACTTTTACCAGAATTGTGTATAAAAGTACTCGGTCTGAGAGACTCAGAAATAGTCAGAACGTAATCTACATATACCTACAAAAACATAATGTCTATATAGAATTAAAAAGCAACGAGTTGTATTCGAAAAGGATTCGTTAGGATTAAGCATACAGAGCATACTAATTGTTTTATGACATATATTAGATTGGTGGCAGCTATACTAAAATTCTAGATGCGGTAACGATCACGAACAGCTGGTTGCCTCGACTCGGAACGCCGGTTATCAAGGGTAAAAATACCGCAATACGGTGCAGCGCGACGCGATGCAGCATACGGAATGATCGGACATAGTACTTGTACCGCTTGTACGTCCATGATACGAGTCTATCTTTATTCTTCCATTTTCGTTTATCGTAACGGTAAACAATTAAAATCAAAGCCATCGTGCTGATAATAAATCTGAAGCGTTATTTGCATAATAGGACTAAGGCCTTTCCCGCGCTATCGATCATAACACTTTGCGACAGATGTTTATTCTTGTACAGTTATAAAGATTGAAACTAATCTTATTAGCGAATCTCTTTTTACGTAACTCCGACATTATTTTGGTTGCAATGTCGAGAATTATTGTCAAGAACTGTCGATTGAAATTACACATTTTTTTTACACATATCTACATATATATACCTGATACCTCTGGTTCTTGAATGGAAGACTCATCTTACGTAGACCACATTTCTCGTGCATTGATAAATAAAGCTTTAAATGCATAACTTTGCACATATACACAAGAGAAAGAATCCAATAAAAAAGGTGGAAATTATACTGTATGGTTTATGTATTTCGAGTCTCTCATAAATATGACAGTCTTCAATTCAAAATGTTACGTAAAGATCGTCAAAGCTGCAAATTTTGTTAATTTTTTTTAAAGCAGTGTTAAGAATTAGTTGCAACTTTCAAGTCAACTTTTGTAAATGATGTCCATTGTTTCCTTTGTCACTGATAATGAGTCGCCGGATGCGCGTAACGTAAGGCGCGCCAACGCGCTTTGTCTCGGAAACGATTATACAAGTGTGATAGAATTACTTTCAGTGTGCTGTCAAGACCCTCGTTGACACGCTTCTTCTTTAGAGAACTTAGTTTTGTAATTTCAAATAAAATAAAAAATAAATTTTCAATGGAGATCTAGAAGTTATACGAGAGGTATATCGCTTGTTATACGACCGCTCCCGAAGTAGAATACAAAGCCAGGACATGGAATGGATTCCGATCGGAATTGTTTAATTAGTTCCTAGATTCTTTTATTCCGCGTTTTCTTATAGAAATCTAGGAAATAATTAAATAATTCCGATCGGAATCCATTCCGAAAAGTTCCATAATGCCCTAAACATCACGCACTTTATTCTTACGAGCATCTAGGGTCCGAATACGTTTCTCAGTTGTCAAGATCAGTCTGTCTTTGTCTCGCGTACCTGTACCACAATTTTGATCGCCTGTAGTAAATATTTGTTCAAAATTAGTAATATTTTATTTTGTAAATAAATTGTTGAATGTAAGTTTTGTCTAAACTTAAGAGAAGTATTTACTACTATTGTGTAATTATTGCTTTCCATTGAAGAAACATACTATTTTAAATTTCAATTTTTCTGTTTAGTACATATTTTCTGAAATCAAAATTTAAATATTCTTAATATTATAAATTATTTTAAGTGATTAAAGTTATACTTTTTATATAATAAACGTCTAATTATTTAAATAAAATATCTTATTGTATGTAGCGACTTGTATTTCTATTTTAGTAAATATTCACTCGGCAGTATTGGAGTAATTAATTACTTTGATAAAGTAACTATTACTTGAACATATATTCTCCTTCTTTTAGTGTAGATGCTTGTTGCTAAAACGCGAATAATAAGAGGAAAGCAATAGGCATCAACTATGAAAAAGAATCAGAAAATTGTAATCAATTTTCAACCTTAATTTAAAGTATTCGCTTTGTTTAAGCCAAAATATCCTGTCTTTAACTTAATTAACTCTTTAAAAAACAATTTAATCGATCGAAATAAAATATACACATGCATGGTTTTCGAGAAAGCTTTACGTTTTACTATTTACTATATATATCTCTTTACTATTTACTATTTTACTATTTATATACAATAATCTTGAAAATTTATTCATACGCGATTGACTTGCATACTTGTTCATCTTGCATCGTTGCTCATATGAAGGTAACGATTATCACCCAGCTCATATTCAATAGAACCTACATACATATTACATAAAGGATAGTGGACACTAATTGTATATAAGAATGGGATTGAAGTCAGTATGTATTTACGATCTCAGAGTCAAATCCAACAATTAAATATATACCATGAGCTTCAAATAATGTTATAAGAATCGATATATCATATATTGCGAAATATAATCTAAACGAATGGTTTTCGAACCTTGAAGAATGATATCATATGTATACAGGGTGTCTCTAAAGTCTGACCCAGCCCCCTGAATCTCAGAAACGGCTTTAGATATGGAAAAACGTTTCAGACAAAAGTTGTAGGATATTAAGGGGGACAGATGATGAAAATATGGACTTGACCCTGAGCGACCTTTTCAAGGCCAGGTCAATGTGATCGATGTTTTTTTAAATGGAACCCCCCATTTTTTATTGCAAATTCTTGTAGCCCTTGTCGAGACGTTTTTAAAATACTAGAATAAAGCTCTCTTTCGTTAAGAATTTCCTGAGATATTTCAAATTTTGTCATGATATTTTTAATACAAAATATGAAATATCTCGTAAAGTATTCACTTTTCAATGACTTTACTTTCATACTTTTATACGTAGAATAACGAAAGGAATCAAATTGCTATAAAAAAAAAACATAAAAAATTATTTTTAAAGATTTGATTGCATCGTGTAGACGCATTCAATTTTACAAAATTGTAAATATAAAAATTAATATTATTATTCGACTCCTTTCATTAATTCTACGTATAAGAGTATCAAGGTAAAGTCATCAAAAAGTGCATACTTTACGAGATATTTCACATTTTATATTAAAAATATCATGACAAAATTTGAAATATCTCAGGGAATTCTTAATGAAAGAGAGCTTTATTATAGTGTTTTGAAAACGTCTCAACAAGAGCTACAAGAATGTGCAATAAAAAATGGAGGGTTCTATTTAAGAAAACATCGATCACATTGACCTGGCCTTGAAAAAGTCACTCAGGGTCAAATCCATATTTTCATCATCATCTGCCCCTTAATATCCTACAACTTTTGTCTGAAACGTTTCTCCATATCTAAAGCCGTTTCCGAGATTCAGGGGGCTAGGTCAGACTTTAGAGACACCCTGTACATATATTATACGTACAAGACACAAAATGTATTTATAAGTGTACTCAATGTAAAAAAGAAATCGAAACTTTTGAAATCTGAGAGTCGAAAAGACAATAATTTTATTAATAAAAAGTCTCGGAGTAAAGCAGTCGTAAAAATTTGAATTATCTTAGTCAGTATTAGTCCAGTCATTTTAGGTTTTCTGTGCAAAAAAATTAGAACCTACTATTTTTTTTTTTAATCGCTTTATTTCGTTGTTTTAAATAACATATTAAAAATCGAGAACGATATCGGCAGGGCTAAAAAAGTTCTTCAAGGTCAAAGGTCACAAAAATCAGTTTTTTGCGAAAATCTCGTTTTGTATGGCTCGGAGGTCAATTAAGGTGGTTACAAAAAAGAAAGATCATGAAATTCTCTATAAAAATGGTTCTATTCATTTTTCACGTACGATGAACCGTTTGCGAAATACAAAGTGACGAATGTGTACGTCGAGCGTTGTATCTATTTCCGCACCACTTTTGAGGTAAGATACAAGGCGCGTTTTTTTTTTACATGGTGTCCCCAGTAGGCCTAATCCATGTAAAATGTAAAAAAATTACGTTTCATCATCTTCGTCATCTTTATCATTTAAAAAAATTAATTTTTATTTTTTAATTTTTTCTATTTTTTCTATTATTTTCATTTAATTTTTATCTTTATCATTTAAAAAAATTACGTTTCATCATCTTCATGAATGTCATGTATTTCATCAATAGGTTCTTTTAGTTCTACATCTTCGTTATCTTTATCATCTTCACTCGTGTTTGTTAATAAAAGATCAGTAGGATCAATCTCATCATACTCAGTGGAATAATTATCGGACGTATTAGCAGCAGAAGCTTCAGGCATGGCATTAAGACATGATTGTCTATGACAGTTGCCGCATACAATGGAGCAAGATAATCCGATTTTCCTGCATCCGCAGTTTGCACCGCATCCTTTTGTACAATTGCAAAAAATAGTATTAAGAATACTGTCCGGCGCAGGTGATAACAACGTTGTAACGGGCTCCAAAATATTGTTATTTAAGATCCAGCCCCACTGTTGTGGATCTATATCTTTTCCCAGCCATGTTTGGACCTGATAATATACACGGTACAGGTGTTGTTGAGCTGCTGCAGTTCTAGGTGGAAGCGAATGTAATTTTACAGCAGTATTGAACGTAGTCGATTTCGCAAAACTCAAGTACCGATAGTTATCAAGAGATGTTTCCGACTTAGGAGCTCTATACATTGCCAAAATTATCCGTACTCTATTCTCAAATATAAGTTGTTGATAGCAATTTTCTTGTTGAAAAACTTCTGCAGCTTGATATAAATCAGGACAATTTTCAAAGATTTTTATTGTTTTAAGTTTTCCTTTATTAAATAGAGCAGAAGTGGTATCACATCCGGTTATTGCATGTAGCAAAAAAATATGTTGCTTACAATGAGGATATTTGTCAAAGCTTGAAGAATTATAAAATTGCGTCTTGACCTTTCCCTTGCCTGGTTTCATGAAAAATAATTGTTGCTGTGAATGACTACGCCCTATGAGAAGAACCAAAAGATCAATGTCCTCGCCTACTACGACAGTGGTGTTAACGATTGATTCTTCCATTGCTGTTTCAATAATTAACACATCTGCATCATTTCATACCTCCAGTAAGTTGGCTCCGCTACTTTCACTTTCTTAATTTTTCTCTATGCGAATCGTTTGTTGGTCATTAATGTAATTATTATTAGCAAAATAAATTTTAGTGTACAGTTAGCTTTACGCACCTTGTATCTTACCTCAAAGGTGGTACGGAAATAGATACAACGCTCGACGTACACATTCGTCACTTTGTATTTCGCAAACGGTTCATCGTACGTGAAAAATGAATAGAACCATTTTTGCAGAGAATTTCATGATCTTTCTTTTTTGTAACCACCTTAATTGACCTCCGAGCCATACAAAACGAGATTTTCGCAATAAACTGATTTTCGTGACCTTTGACCTTGAAGAACTTTTTTAGCCCTGCCGATATCGTTCTCGATTTTTAATATGTTATTTAAAACAACGAAATAAAGCGATTAAAAAAAAAATAGTAAGTTCTAATTTTTTTGCACAGAAGCCATATTTTCGTCTAAAATGACTGGACTATATATGATATTCTACTTGAAAGCTCTTTTGCTTCTATTTTTCAAAATATTCATACAAAATTTGAACTCATTTCGTCTTGATTCGAGTTGCTTAGAAACGACGCCTTTGTTTCTCGAAGTAATCATAAGCCGGTATTAGTCGGCATAGTCGGATCTTATATTTAAGATCGTCTTAAGTCTGGTCAAAGGCAATCTTAAGACTCCATCCAGCCAATGAAATGACTGTATTAACATCTTAAGGCATTACTTAAGACGATCTTGAAATAAGATCCGACTATGAATACTGGCCATAGAGTCTAAATAGATTTTTGAATCTATTTATATAAGATATTTAATTGAGCCCCGTTCTAGATTCCGATTCTATTTCTTTATATTATATCTTTTTAGATTATCCGATTTAACTCTAGGTTATCACACCTTCTTTTTCGAACGAGACAATTACACTGGGTCACCGTGACCCCATGCAGTTTAAAAACTAAGTGTCCAAAAATTTTTAAAAAATTCTGAGATAAAGTTAGAACATGGAAAAATATATTTTTATTATAAGAAATTAATATTTTAATTATTTTTATTTTTAAAAAATGGAAAAAAATTTCTTTTTCTTAAAATCACATTTTGCTTAAAAAATTATAACTTTTTCTTGCGCAACAAGTTCCATTTTTAAGTGCGCTGAAAAGATATCTTACGTTTTAAGTTTCAGTTTGGGTCATGGTGACCCGTTGTGATAATCTAGGGTTAATTCTGTGAATGTAACAAAATGATTGGACAAAATCTAAATGGAATTTTTAAGCAAAATGGAGAAAAATGAAACTAATGACTAAAAAAGCTACTTCTTGTTGTTGCTAGTACTTCGATATATCGAATATAAAGCGTGAATTGATTGATGCTGACAACAAAAATTTGGCTTCCTCATAGAGGAAGCTTTATGAGCGAAATAAAATGTTGATGAAGCAATGTGCAAATTTTTAATTTGCACACTTAAAAATTGTAAGGAAGCAATGTGTAAATTCCTCATTTGCACACTTACAAATGGTGAGGAAGCAATGTGCGAATTCCTCTAATGTGCACCCTTTTTTTATTTTTATATAACTCATAGAAATTTTACGGGCTCCATCCTCTTCTGGGTGCCATCCCATTGGACCTTAGACTAGGGAGTTACTTATACATATATGTATAAGCGAAAAAATAATGAGAAAGCAATGTGCAAGTTTCTAATTTGCACACTTTTTTATTATGTTGGCACAATTTTTTCTAATTCTATTATATTCTTCAGTCTTTTCTACCCCTATTTCACATATAATTCTTTAAGATTTGATTAATTACTTCGTGAGTTATAGCCATTTGAAATTTAGGGGAATTCGTATACATAGGGAGCAATGCGCAAGTTTCTAATTTCACACTTTTTTATTATATTGCCAACTCTTTTCTAATTCTATTATATTCTTCAGTCTTTTTTCTACCCCTATTTCATATTTAATTCTTTAAGATTTGGTTGATCATTTCTTGAGTTATATATAAGCGAAAGAAATAATGAGGAAGCAATGTGCAAGTTTCTAATTTGTACACTTTTTTATTATATTGGCAATTTTTTCTAATTTTATTATATTCTTCAGTCTTTTCTACCCCTATTTCACAAACAATTCTTTAAGATTTGGTTGATCAGTTCTTGAGTTATACATGTATAGCGAAAGAAATAATGAGGAAGCAATGTGCAAGTTTCTAATTTGTACACTTTTTTATTATATTGCCAATTTTTTCTAATTATATTATATTCTTCAGTCTTTTCTACCCCTATTTCATATATAATTCTTTAAGATTTGGTTGATTAGTTCTTGAGATACAGACGTTTGATACAGACGTTTGAAATTTCGGGGAATCCGTACATACATAAAGAAGCCTCATAAAACTGACAATGAGTCTAATCAACCAAATCTTAAAGAATTATATATGAAATAGGGGTAGAAAAGACTGAAGAATATAATAGAATTAGAAATAGCGCGATATCTCAAAATTTGCGGAAGTTAGAACAACCACGGACATTTCTCCAAAAATTCCAAATTTTATTAAAGAAGAACCCCTTTACCGATCATCGCCAAATCCCAACCTTTTTTAAATAATACTTTATCGATTAAAAAAAAATTCATCCCGATATCTCAAAATTTGCGGAAGTTAGAGCAACCACGGACATCGTACTACGGATCAAATCCGTACACACACACACACGGACATTTTTTTAATGCAATTTTTCGACGTTTTACAACATTTTGAACACATTGGCAGCGGCAACTGAAAAAAAAAATGTTTTTACGAAAACAAAGCTTCCTCTATGAGGAAGCAAGAAGAGATTAATTTCGCACGTGTACTACATCTTTTCTCCATGTTATCTCCATGTTTTCTCCATGTATTCTCCATCTTTTCTCAATTATTACAGTTGTGACCATCAATCGTCGAAAATGGACTACCAAACATCACCAAATAATCATCAAATGAATGGTACATAATAGTTGTAACTGAAGAAGTTTCAGTAGTAGCGGGAGAGAGGGGGCAATTTCACACAGCTAATGAAATGCCATTATAGTGACTTGTCTTTTAAGATAAAATTGCACATATAGTCTTATCCTTAACTCGATATCTCGACGTTAACAAGCAGGAATATCTTCAATCTTGATATGTATTTGATATATGATTGTTTTATTGATAAAATATTCGATAGAGGTATTACACGCGGTTGCAAAGAGCCCAGTACAATTCACTACTATATCATTTCTTGAAATAGTGATAAAATATAAAATATTCCTTTAGCCTTTTCGACCGAGGTGGGTTTCAATCCGGGTTTCAACCAGTTACAAGCGAAATCGAGTATCTATTGGTCAATTCGCCCGCGTTGACCAATAGATGCTCGATTTCGTTGAAACCCGGATTGAAACCCACCTCGGTCGAAAACGCTATTTGTTACTGTTAAGTTCGTCAAACAGTCATATCGTCGTCAAACATCAACGACCACATATCGCTCTTGGCGGATTGAACAACATTTAAGAATATTACCGAACACAATTACTGACCGCTCTTCGCATGGCACGCAGTAAGTGGCCCACTTCTTTATTAATTTATAACAAATGGCTACAATATCAATTGCATCATTACAGACCTGCTAGACCGCAGATTGCTACTCTATATCGTTTCCCGAATAAGTTTCGATGGACGACGATTAACATTGCTACGCTGTCGATTGCCGTGCGGACGTGCGTTATACTACACTGTACCCACAGTTAAATCTTAATTTTTTAATATCTTAATGTTATGACTAATAGTTAATTTTCTAATTTTGTAATTATCTACACTTATTCATCGTATTATGTTATGACCAACAGTGACTTTTTTTACGACATTCTTTAACCAAAAATATAATTTATTAGATTAACTGGCACAAATAAACAAAAACACACTACGTTTCGGCCCTAGGGTTTGGGCCCTTATCAAGTAAAATCTAAAACAAGTAAATAAGGAAATAACACCGCTTAATAACGCATACATTTAGTAATGAAGACCATAAAAAGATAAAAAGAGAGTAATATACCTAAATCATCAACAGTAAGAATCGTCAATAAATTACAAGGCATCTTTTAAGTCATGAACATATTACAGTATAAACATAAAATAAAAACTAAAATAGAAGCCGTTGCTAATTTCACAATCAATTAATAAATAAAGAATAAGTATAAGCAAAAAAATGCAACCTTACATGTCTTGTATGTCAAAAAATTCGAGAAAACACATAGTTAGTCGGAAATAATTCTTGTGATTGGTCTCGAGCATCAAAAAGACATGTTAAACATGTGAAGGTAGTTGAGAGACTAACGGAACAATATCGAAGAGACAAAGAAGAGAGTCAGGAGAAGGTTAGATAGAAAAATATTTATCGCGATCAATTAGACAGACAAAATAACTGTCATAGATTGAGTTAAGATTCTCTGTCTTTTTTAAATTAAGGTAGTCCTTTCATGAGAATAAGTATTAGATAGGTACTTAAATTTGATATATGTTAAATATACAGTAATAAGGGGCATGTGTACGAAAAATCAGGTGAGGTTGACGACACTTTACAAGAAATAAATCATTCTAAATGTGCGTTTGCGGAGCGTGCTATCCTTGTTTACATCTAATGAACGAGAAAGATAGAATGATGCAAATCGGCTTTCAACGAATAATACATGTACTTACCGATTAGATGAATACATTATTAATGTCTTAAAATATTCCTTGAAGTTTCCGGATTTCGTACGTACCTTGAAAATAAGGGCTTAGCGAATGTTTTGCTGTGATATATGAGGTTAAACGGAGACGGGGACACGGAGACGGAGACGTGATAACAAATTTGTAGGTTACTCGAGTCCAAATCGAGTCCAACCGCACTACTATTGTGATATTTTTTTAATTAGTAAATAATTAAATACGATTAAATCATACGTGTAAAATCATATTTTATATTATTATAATTATTGAGATGTTGCAATATGTTTGTTTTCAATTACCTCATGACGGACTGTTACTTGACTAGGGGTGCATTCGGGGAGCACGCTATTAGCACAATTATCGTCCAAAACCGTTCGAGGAGACGCTTTGTGGCGCTATAATATACGATGATGACGTCACTCTAAAGGCAGCGTGACGTCATCACTCGCGCTATTTTCGCTATTATTTTCGAGGTGAGGCACGAAATGCTATTGCCGCTTATTCTCTCCTCGAACACTTGATTGCGTATAGGGGCTGCTTTCAGAATACTGCAGATAACGAAACGTAACCAATGTCAATTCCAACAATGGACCAAGGACCAAGTGAAGTTGAAATTAATCTGTTTGATGAAGAAAATGGAATAAATTATTCTATCAAATTGTCTCCAGAAGATGCTGCGCGTGCAAAGAATGGTAAATAATTGATGATACAGGTTATGTAGATAGTATTCTATTTGCTGTGTAATTATGATCAAATAAAAGTTGTAGGTAAAATAATAGCATAAAACTCAATAAATAAAGTTAAAATAAAAAACTCGTTTGTTATTCACACTTGGCACTAGCACAACTCGCATCATTGGCCATATTGCAATTTTATTCTAAAGTTGCGTTCGGGGAGCTTGCTATCGCTATCGCGCTATTGGCTCCCCGAACGTAGTTTATAGCGTTTGCATTTATAGCGTTAATAGCGTCTCCCCGAATGCACCCTAGGTGCTGCGAAAGGACTACCTTAATAGTATCGTTACATTCTATTATACATTCCTTATGCAGAATTTCAGGTGTTGCCCAATCGAAGTTATGATTGTTAGATAATCGATGTCTGCTCACCATAGAATGATTGCTATCATGTTTTTTTATATTATGCTAGTGCTCTTTCACTCTTGTCTCTAAATGGCGTTTTGTCTGTCCTATATAAGACACATTGCAATCACCACAATTAATCTTGTAAACAAGATTAGTTTCTTTGTTGTTGGTAAGTTTATCTTTACCCCTCTTGATATAATTGTATCTAATATCTTAGGGATCTTATATAGGGCATCCAATCCGACCTTAAAGTACTGTGACGAATGCCTCCGCTAAGGCCCTTAATATATTGAATGGCTATATATCTACGGGTATGCTATTAATACCGCTATCACCGCTGTCATTAGTATCCCTACGATTTTTTAATTATTGCTATCTATTATTTATGTGTTTATTAACAATATTTATAGGAAAGCAATTTTTCAAAAGTGTCTTTAATCTTTGTAATATTAGAACAATGGAACCGTTCATCATATAATAGAATTGCACGATCAACAAGGTTATGTTATGGCGTTGATTTTGTATTTAAAAGGGTGGCTAGAGAAAAAGTTAACATATATTCCCGAAAAGGTTGGTTTGGTATACCAATTGGTGATCAATTTATTGCCATCTCTAATGACAGAAGTATCCAGGAAAGGTAAAGTGTTGTTAACCTCAGTTTCATAAGTAAACTTTAATCGAGGGTGATAGCTGTTGAAAACGTTAAGCAAAATGTTAATTTTATCCTTAGGTATACAATAGCGAAGACATCGTCCACATACCTATAAAAAACAGAGATCGCAAAAGCAAGTAAAGCTAAACAATGTGTTTCCAAATCCTCCATTACAATATCCGCAAAAATGGGGGACAGGGGAGATCCTATGGGGATACCAAAAATTTGTTCGTAAATCTGCCCATTGAAACTAAAGCTAGTGGATCCCAAAATCAGATCGATGGCGTGTAAAAATTGCGGTAAGCTAAGCTTAGTATGTTGAGAAATGTATTGCCAACGTTTTTTTATGCCTTTATTAACTAAATCTTTAGGGATATAAGTATTTCATCCGAGTTTATAGTAACGTTGTTAATTTTCTTGACAAAGGATCAACTATCTTTTACAATAATTATGATGTCATTTCGTTTTTTGTCGCGTGCGCTCTTGTGTATAATTGCGGTTTTATATATATTTTTTGACACTGAGGAGAGTCCAATACAAGGACCGAAACGTATGTCTTGTAATTAGAGAAATACATAATTTTTTCGCTTGATCATCGGCGCCTGCTCTTAATTGCCCTTCACGTAATATTGATTGTATATCTCGAGAGCTAAATCATTTTGTTTAGTTTGACTTTATATATGTATATTAATATATTTTTAAATTGTCAAGAATAGACTTTCGCACTTTAAATCTTGCGCCGGCTCTTATTATCTCCATACAATATCTATAATCTATTACAATATTTGAACGCAATAATTAATTTTTCTTGACGTAGCAATATCAGGGTTACTATTTTGGAGTTGATACGAACACTCTATTATTTGTAACATCGTTTTTTAAAATTATTTTTTATACCGATTGTGCTATTAATATCATGTAGTAGTCCGCGAACATGTTGTGCGTATAGCGGTATACAGTTCCGCGTTCCGCATCCAATTCAACTGCCAAAGAAAGTTAATATTTTATGAGATTGTTAATTTTGAAAATAATGTTAAAATCCTAAAAATGACCATTTTAATACGGCAAACTTTTAATATATGAAAATATCATATGTATACAGCTTTTTATACAAGATGTTATAATAAAGAATGTCGTCGATGGACTATGATAGTAAGTGTTGTAATCTTCATTTTATTGAAAGGTTTATTATTAATGAAATTTTTTGTGTTTTTAATTGATAATATTTCTTAATCTTAAAAATTACAAGGAGTGGAAAAGTTTTAATTTATATCGCTTATTTGAAGTAGAATTAATAAGTCATGACTTATAATATTTTAAATAACGTTTGAATATAAAACCTATTAAAATTGAAGATAAAGAATCAATTCGTAGCGTCTTTGTAGACGAGTTGCTCGGCTTGCTGCACTTAGAAAGATAGTTTTTTACTTTTATTACGTAACACCCCAGGCAGCACGCATGTCCAAAATCGGGACATAAGACGTCATAAGAAGTCCCGATTTTGGACATGGTGCTGTTTGGGACTTTTGATTATAACTGTAATTTCAAAAAAAAAAATAATGACGTAAAACGATAGTATATCAACAATATATTAGCATAAAATAAAAATAGATTAATATATATATCATTTAAAACTCATAATTCATCACTTAAAAATATAATTCATCTCATCTTATTAAAAATATATTTTAGAACATACTAAAATATCTGTAATTTTTTTTTCTATGTAGTATCATAATGAAATGAGGCAGAAAAGACATCGAGAGAGAGAGAGAGAACCATTTATCGATGTGGTCTAAATCATGCCAAAGGTCAGTAATGTCAGCGATTAAAAATTAAAATCGTTGCCTTAAGCTGGACTATAATAGAGGACCACGTATGTCGCGTATACGGCCACGTACGTGTAGTCGTTCCTTATCGTGGCATCCGTTAACACGAGTGTCGTAACCTCTCATACGATATTCTCTCTCGGCATCACAGTGTCGTAATTTTGCGTCTAAAATTTCAAACTAATATTCTCCGTTATGTCGCTGGACGAAGTAAGGACAACGAACAAGCTTTGTTATTTATTTTAGCAAAATTACCATATAACTCATCGAATAGTGTTATACGCGAAAATAGAGCGTGATACTCTCCTCTTCGAAACGTTAATTCAGAACGAGTGAAGTTAGCAATTAGTTTATACTAGTTTGATCGATGAGATTGATGACGTTCGTGTCAATTGTTATTTTAAACACTCACATCAGCACGTGATCGATCGCATATCGAACTGGTCGTTATTTCCGAAATTATTTCAAATAGACGATATACTAAAGCGGTGTAGTATATACGCGGTTGTTTTATAGATATACAGCTTCATTGAAAAGCTATCTAAGCTTATTAATTTTGAAGAGGTTAAGACTAATGATCAGTCGATAATTAAAAAGGAGAAATTTATAGGTTAAACCGGTTAAACGCTGATATTTTCATGGAGACGTCTAGAGCTCTTACGTTAGAATAGGTTAAGATAAGATTAGGTTAGATCAGCCAACACATATTCGTATGTATGTACATTATACATAGCCGGACTATAAATATTTGGAGAACATATGATATCTGAATTATTCGAAATAGTTATGTTACCCAATTGATTATTTAAATCCATGTGTTAAATTTGTTCTAATAATATCAGAAGAGTCGAATTTGTGCATTTTGGATCCAAAATACAACCAATTGAGCAGGAAACTAATCGCAAAACGTAGTAAGACAAAATTTACTAAAATTATATATATAATTTTCCTACATCTATCATACATACGCGTAAGAATAAGATTGCTTTGTATATATCTTATGTACTTTATAATTATATAATAAAAAAATAAATACATTTATAGATCTATATATTTTTTCATTGTATGATTATAAAGTGTACATAACATATAAAGGAATCTGTTATAATATATATATAATATATATACACCCGGATATGGCCGAATCTATCAAGAAGAGATTTTGAAAGTTGTTGCTACAAATTTTGTCGTTAGAATGCCAACAGAAATATAACAGAATCTGCTAATAGCCCAGTAAGCATGAAATGTTAACAGCATGCGTGCAGATTGAGAGTTAAATTCAAACAAATTTGATCAGAATCTATACCAAAACCATAGCTATCTGTGTCTGCATGGTCTGCATTAAGCTCATGTTCTATTGTGTTCTATCAAGCCTGCTGACAGGCAATGTGAGCAGATTGGCAGTATTGGCACTAGCACTACTAGCAGAAACCGCGCAGACAGTCTGTTCACATTGCCTGCCCAGTGAACATAATGTCTCAAATCTTAATGACATCTTAATGACGTCTTTAAGACGTCATATCTCCCGATTTGAGACATACGTGCTGTTTGGATGTCAGCAGGTTCTGTCGCATTTCTGACAACAATTTGACAACACCGTCTGGTAGAGGCAGCTCGATATAAGCTTCTGTGTAAAATTTGCTTTTCTGACATTAAAAACTTATTACTGCAGGTTCTGCTCAGAATCTGTCTGTGCAGGTTTGGCTATCTGAGAGAATATAATGACAGATTGACTGCAGAGACCAGCAGAGACTGAGCAAAATCTGCCATTTCGTAACTATTTAAATGATATATTCCATTTGAATGTTTATGAAATGATAGATTCTTCTCGGTTTCTACCGACAATCTGCTATTAGATTATATCGGCCGGCAATTAATGCCGACACAGATGATACCGGATTTGTTGCGATATCTGCAAATCTGCTGTCAATCTGTTGTCATACCGCCGATACCGTGGGCAGTTTGCTTACTGCAGGGTATACAGCGTGTCCCAGGTTTTTCCGTACAAACTTTAGTAGTATGTTTTATGAGCAAAAATAAGAAAAAAAATGTTATATTATAAACGTATGTCTCAAAATGCTTTATTATAAAGTTATAGCAAAAGATAGAATTTCGTATTGATTCGAAGAAATAATAACGGTTTTGCCACAGACAAGTGACATGCCGTGTATACATATAAGTGATACGCTGTTCAATGATGTTTATCTTATCCGTTTCTTCTTGTCGTGCTTACTATTTAAAATGATTTAAGATGATCATAAAAACTTGTATGAGTACTAGTAACGAGCAATACCTTGTAGAACATTATTCTAAATGCCGCGAGTTTTCACAAACAAAGAACATATAAGTAGATATCCATTTTGAACGGTTTATGTGCAGGGAATATGCAAGGACTTCTGTTAAAGAATATCAACGGAGATTTCCTAATAGAAGAGTACGTATACATATATCACACAGTCTTAATACTCTTTACCTACCAATCTTTATTTGCAATTACGCTTGACGGGTTTAAATTCCTAGAGTGATAAATTTTCAATATTTATATCGATGTATAGATTGTATATAGCTATTGACATGGGCGGACGATACTTTGAAATGCAAAAAGTGAATTTGTTTCTTACACATTTCGTTACACATACTTTTGGTGTAACTTTCTAATAAAGCATTTTGGGACCTGCGTTTATGTAACATTTTTTTCTCATTTCTGCTCATAGAACATACTACTAAAGTTTGTACGGAAAAACCTGGGTGTTATGTGCGTGCACACACACACACACACACCGGACACACACACCCCGAGAATCTTCAAAGTTGAAAAAATTTAAACTGTAAAAAAATTTTTTTATTTCAATAAAAGAGCTGGCTACACGTTCGAATAATAGTCGTTTTTTTGTTATAACAATATTTTTCACTGTGGAGAATACTTTCTCAACAGGAAAAACAAGAAGAGCTAAATAAATAAAGAGCTAATATAGCGATTAATCTTCCGTTCTGTTTCTTATAATTGTGAGATTCGACTCTTCGTACATTAAGATTTGAATTTTCCGAACAGTTTGGGCATCCAAACTTGAGTATAGGATAATTCATCGAATTAAAAGAATTCGAAAGGAGGATGTTAAAAAAGTTCAATTTTTGGGCCCCCTGCGGAACTTTCGTTCACCGTAAAAAATTGTTGTTTAGGACCCACATGAACAAGAAAAAACAGTCTTACACCCCAGAAATGCGGGGAACATTGATGTTACATCGAATTTCCTTGTGAAAGCCAAATATTCGGATACCACGCTAAAATTTTTCATGAATCGGATGCATTGCAAAGGTTTTTTTATTATAATTGGTATCAAAAGGTTTTTGAAGTCTCTGATCACGAATCTATTATCCAAATGGCAAAATGTAGAAATGGCGAATCGCAGCGGGCGCAGCGCATCCCCTCTCGGCCCCTCCACATAGTCGAGCCGGCAACAAAATAAAAACAAAATAAATGTAAAAACGTAAAAATTAAAAAAACTTAAAAATTAAAAAAAAATTTAAAAATAATGGAGACAGTGACCACCACGTCCTCGCCGTTGTCTTTGGCTTGATTTGACTGAGAGTGGTCAATTATGCCGTCAATTTCACCGGCTTAAATATACAATTTAACTTTCACCAGCTATATTGTATCAATCATTTAATTTTTAATTTTTTTTGTTTTTTTAAGTCTTTTTATTTTTGCGTTTTATACATTTTTTATTTTGTTTTTATTTTGTTGCCGACCGGCTCGACTATGTGGAGGGGCCGAGAGGGGATGCGCTGCGCCCGCTGCGATTCGCCATTTCTACATTTTGCCATTTAGATAATAGATTCGTGATCAGAGACTTCAAAAACCTTTTGATACCAATTATAATAAAAAAGCCTTTGCAATGCATCCAAATCATGAAAAATTTTAGCGTGGTATCCGAATATTTGGCTTTTACAAGGAAATTCGATGTAACATCAATGTTCCCCGCATTTCTGGGGTGTAAGACTGTTTTTTCTTGTTCATGTGGGTCCTAAACAACAATTTTTTACGGTAAACTAAAGTTCCGCAGGGGGCTCAAAAATCGAACTTTTTTAATATCCTCCTTAGCAGGTAAAGATAGTTTGTAACCGTAATACACATATGCTGCGATACCGCTTCAAGCGGGAGTTCCACCGATGTTTAATCGATTCGATCAGATCGATCAATCGTTAATTAAATATGATATGTTAATCCTAGTTTGGTTATGATACAGATAAAAAAAATAAAAATTTTACATTTTACTTGGAATTTTAGCGTTAAATTATATAGTTGGTGTACGCTACTCTATTCCGATAAATTGCTTATGATTTTTATTAAATTTAATAACATTTCACCAAATAACGCGAGAATTATTTCCTTTTTATCAAGTGATCATAAATACACGTTTCTGTTCTTAGAGATTTAATAATGCGGCCATAGCGGTAAAGGAATTGGCTGCGCAGCCAGAAGATGAAGATTTACTTGAGTTGTACGCATTGTACAAGCAATCCACCATTGGTGATTGTAATACGGGTAAGTTTTCACGGGATTTTTGCGTCCAGCCCATTGCTTATTATGTACAATTGCAATGATTCTTGTAAATCTTTTTTAGAGAGACCGGGTATGTTGGATTTCAAAGGAAAAGCGAAATGGGACGCTTGGAACGGTAAAAACAGCATGGGACAAGAAACGGCGAAAGAGCAATACATTGCTAAAGTCGAGGCATTAATCGCTTCGATTGGAAAGAAGTAGTTGGTTCATTGTCACGCGTACACGCGCACATGAATATTCGCGCGTGATCTCGCTCTATAACATTTTTTTCTATTAAAACTTTTTCACTATCGATGAGAAGCACCCGGAATACAATGTAATATTACAACGTAATTCGTATGTGCGAATAGTCATATATAGATACATACTTGTGTATAGATACGATACAATATCAACTTTCTATTTAGCCATTTAAAGGAACACGCACATTTTTTTTGTTCTCCGTGTAAATTTTGTATTCAATGATTTATTGGAATAAAACTATTTGTCGCATATATTTCTGTCATAATTTACTTCTCCTTTCCGAATATTTGATCTCTGCCGTTTGCAGTCCCATACTTCGACTTTATACTCAAGATAATTAGTGTATATTAATAATGTATTTCTATAACATTTTTTTTCTTATCATTATATACACATACGTAAATAGCTAATCGAAGAAAATACGATCAAAAACGATTCTTCTAACACAGTTTCTCAACGATGTATCTCAGCGTGTATTTAGCTAAAACTTAAATCGGTAAATAACGCTAGAGCCAACGACAATAAAAATACGCAGCAACGAAAATAAATTATACTATTAATCGATACGAGATGCATAAGATAGGTACTTTTATCATTTTGAGAAATTATAAGTTTTGCGTCAGTTCTGTAACCTACCGATAATCGATGCTCAAGTTAGCGAACGGCATCGGTTACATCATACAACTAGGTTGAGACAAGGCAAATGTTATTTGTAAATTAGTCCCGATTCGCGGCGTAAGCGATACGCTCTCGCAAGTACCTAACTAAATTCAATCAATTCGTTTTTACAAAGCTAAACGACTCAACGACGACGGATAGCGGATAGTCGCTTTATTCTCAAAATTAAAAGCCGACAAATCATGTTTTTTTTTTAATAAACTTTATTATACGAATCGCGTAGATATGTCAAGACTGTCGTTTATAGAATGTTATTCTTTTTCTCTTTATTCGTACATAGATTAGTAACTTATTTATTGTTCATCAATTTATGAATTTTTGCCAGATTAGGTAATAAAGGATAGAATAGTATATAGTATCAACAGGACGAAAATTTCCCCGGGATCAAATCTGTCGAGTATATCAGGAGCGCTCGCCGACTTTGACACACGCAAGGAACTTGAGACAAGAGCGAAGCAATTTATTTCCTCTTACTTCTATCATGCTTCTTACTCATGTGCGGATGATGACGCGTCTTTATTCTGCTAGCTTTTAGATAGTCGCCGTTGGTTGCGTTCGAGCTGTGGCTACCCATCGTGTTATCGTTGACGTTCTCACAGACTTGACGACTCGTCGATGCTTCGTCGAACCTAACACACACACAAACAAACGAGATGACGGAAAATTGAAGCTCATGTAAGAGGCAATTCGCTCTTGTTTTATGTAAATTCCAATTATTAACGCTCTGATCACTCGGGCTTAGAGAGCCTATCTCACTATCATCGATTGTCAATTTCGGCGAGTAACGCGGGGTTAAGAGCGTGTCGACTGATGTTACGTTCTCGATGAAACGATGGAAAACGACTCTGCAAGGGGAGGAACTGTGTCGAGATACCAACGCGGATACCAAGTACTCGTTTACAGATGTTCAAATCGTGACGACAGGAATTTCTCAATTGCCAAGGAGAGATCGAGCGAATGAGATGTGTTTTAACTGTACGTTATTGACTGTGGGACGCCATTCACTGTCTTCGATTTCAGTACATCATTTTCATAAGACATTATCGTTTCTTTTCCATTTTCATAGACTCTGTAAAAGATATTAGAAAGAAAAATTATAGACAATTAGAATACATTAATACAATTAGAATAGATGTAACGTCATCGGATCTTACCAAATACAGCGTTGTATCAGACATGACACTTACTTTTTGGTTGTAATTTTCTTTCCATCGATGAAACGAGTAGAGGTGCTGGTACGTTTCACAGCAGTACCACCGCTCATTCCATCGAAACTAGTGAAAGTACCAAAGGAAGTAAAGTTTCCTGCGGCACCGGCATTCTCCATTAAATTATCAAACGGCAAATGAAAGCCGAATCCAAAGGGCCCGAAGAAAGAAGTACTCAGGCTGTTATTAGCTGAATGACCATGTCTTCCCCCGGGACCTCTCCGGGGACCGCCGTGAAAACCTACAAGATTTAACGTTTGTAACTTTGGTTACAACCTTATTATATTTCCTATCTAAATGTATTTCTATTATTAGTTGTAGTATTAGTATGCCTTACCGGCGAACAAGTCTTCGAACGGTATCCCATCGAAAAATTCTCTAAATACTTCCTCAGGATCCCTGAAAACAAACGTGCCGCCGAAATGCGAATCAAAGTCATCTCCATGGCGTCGTTTGCCCCCAGGCATTTGAAGACCGTCCTTGCCATACTGATCGTAAACACGCCTCTTCTTGTCTAAAAATGTTAAAGCGAAACATTTATTATTTGACTTTCGATCGTAATCACCATCTCAATTCTGCTCCTTTCAACCAAAACCCAACAAGCGAGGCTTCTGCAAGGGTTGCCAAAGGTTAGTCCAAAATATCGATGCGTGAGTTTGGAATATATAATGCGAAAAGAGTCTCTGAGAGAATTTATCGTATTTGGCTTCCATGTCGTATTAAATATGTCGCTTAGCTTAGCTTGCTTAGCTAAGACGCATTGAATTTTTCATCAGGGGTATAACTCTCTCCAAGTTATAATTCGCTAGCTGTTAGCACACGCTGACAATAGAATGCAAGCAGGGTTAACTGCAACGCGTTATAGTTATACGATATGATTCAGAGAAAACTCGTAAAATTTCTATATATTGCCGTTTTCAAAGAGACAAAAAGATATAAGCAATCGAATCTTTTGCATTGCATCTCGATACTCGTATTCGGCGAAATCGTTTCAATCAAAGAGGGATATTTATAGATTATGAATCAAATACTAGTACGATCTTCATAAATAGCCGTGTGAGCCGTGTCGCGTCGTAATTCAACTTGCAACTCAAAGTTGTCGAATATTCTAGCCATCGCGCCAAACGTTCCGCGCCCCTTTTCGGTGGCACTTGAATCGTTTCGGAAGAAAAGGAAAAGAAACGCGAAAGAACATATTGTAGCACGTTAAGTAAAAAAAAGAAAAAGAAACTATAGTAAACAATGCTTTGAGCACTCGGCAAATCGTATCTTTTCAAGTGGTACCGAAATATCGCTGGAAGGGAGAATCAAAGAAACTCCGGAAGGTGAATCCACGGCCGGGCCTTGACGCCGCCCTCTGATACAAGCGCTGATCGTATGTGCGTCTCTTCACATCTGGAAAGATTTTCTATATCGCCCCGATCTTTTTCGTTACACACGCACAAACTCGCATACATCTCTCGTTTGCGTTCGTTCAAGTTTCGTTCGAAATCTACATCCGCAATCTATACAATCTGAGAAGGAGCTTACTTACTCTTCGCGTTGACGTTTTGGCTAAAAAAAGCGACGACTACTCGTCGGAGTTTAAATGCGCTAATCCTACAAATCTGAGACTAGTACGATTCTGATAATCTCGGTGATATAATTTAATAAATATTTTCAATTATGTTTCCTGTATATAACTATGTATTTTTAACTCTCACGCGGAGCCACGTGTCATCCAAAAACATTGAACTGATTAAACGAGATTAAATAAATTAATGCAACCTCACATAATTAAATTGATATTAATAATAAATAGTTTGCATTTATAGGTTCTATCCTCAGCTTTAAAAGACCGCATTGTAAAATTGACCAGATAATAACCAGCGCGTGATTTTAAGTATAAATAGATGGGATCAAGTTCAATATATACTTAACATGTACCGAGTCGAATCTAAGTTTCATTTTCTTGGATTCGAGTAATATTCATAAGAAATGATATTTCATACATGTCACATTATGTCTCACATATTAAATTTCTAGTAGTGTACTCTTGAGATTTGAACATATTTGATCTAGGTTCCACTAGTTAACTCGCAAATTAATATATATATTAAGCTGACAACAATATATATTGAATATACAGTTGTATATAAATTATAATATATAAATATATATACATATATATTGGTCATTATTAACTTGCTAAGGTTTTCTAAAAATACACTATCGCGACAGAAGAGTGATAGGTTTACGATTTATTTTAATCTTTCCTAATTAACAAGCAAGCATAGGCGCTTAAAATTATTCGCGTGGCCCTAATTTTAATAGAGTCCGCCCGACACAATCTTTTTTAATTTTGGCTGAAACCGAAACTTTCATGGAAATCCTAGAAAGGCCATATGTACACGCGCGTACATATATATACTATACACTTTTTCTTCATAAATATCATAATTTAATTATTAAAATAATAAATTACACATATTATCACAATCCTACTATTACAATCCTATAGTAGCAACTTGCAGTATGCTATATACTATCTGTGTGTGTAGTATCACAATCATATAATTTCAATAACAAAACTTCTAAACATAAAATAAAAATATTTTTAAACATGTCTTTGGAAAATCTATGGAAAATAAACAGTTTCGGTTACGTCGCCGAAACTCGCTTTCAATTTCGGCCGAAACCGAAACCCAACTGAAACTCCGATGTTTGGCCGAAACCGAATTTTCGTTCGGACTCCAGAGTTTAGCGCCATGTCTGGAGGATCGACCCGCGACTCGCGACTGTCGTTTTACAAACAATAAACAATTTTTATCTGAAACGCGTCACAGCTAAAGGGTTGTAATAATGAAAAACGTTTTCATTTCATATCACCAAAGTTATCGGAATCTCCCAGTGAGGCTTTTATGAGAATCATCTAATTAAGACATCATCGGATATCGACACGCCTCTCACAGGATATCAAATTGTTTTTGTGGCTGAAACATCCTTTCTTACCACAGCGGGCACAGTCTCCTCGTTCAGAATTATTATCATTGTCTCGGCACGTGCCTACGGCATATACCTACCGTCGCTCAAGACTTCGTACGCTTCTGAAATTTCCTTGAATCTCTTATTCGCCTCTTCCAAATTTTCTGGATTCTTGTCCGGATGCCATTTCAATGCCAACTTCCTATACCTGTGGAACAAAAATATGACGGATATTGCGTTAGCGAGGCTTGTCAAAAACACGACTGGGCGATTATTTCGCAAGATTTCAAAACTTGGTTCAGATCGTTTACAACGAGTCAGACAAATGGGAATAGACGGATGAATTGAGTCGACGGATGGATTAGACTTACGCCTTTTTTATGTCGCCGCTAGTAGCGGTCCGCTGTACTTCGAGCACTTTGTAGTAACAATCGACCATCGTTCGGAACGTTCGGAGATGAATCAGGGCCTAGGAAACCACCTGTCGGACAATGCAGAAGAATCAATGGATGCGGGAATCGGCGACGGTTAAACCGCGATATCGATTCCGATACCGCGACAGGTTGCAAAAAAACATACGATCGAAAGCCTAGATGTCGATGTCGCGAACATCGTCATGCTTCCTCGAGTTTCCGCGATAACGATAGGCGCGATTTTCACCACGCGACAATGTCCAACGTCCCGATGTAAAACTATCGACGTCGACGGTAGAACTGTGCGCGCGCGGATACCGGTAACGATTTAAATCGAATACGGATATAGGAATACGCACGCGCGAGTGTGTTATTAATTATAAGTGACGCACACAACCGACAACGGCGAGATCTCGACGGCAAACCGAAAGCGCGTAAGAGAGAAATGACTAAAGTTAGCTAAGCCGACTATCGAAAATAGTTGGAAATATGGAGGTGGAGGTCATTACGATAGCGCTACTAGTACTACCCGCACCGTTGTTCATCGGCTTTGATGTATCGGTCGCCGGCACCACCAATACATCGATTCGACGTCAACTTCGGCTAGCTTCAAATCGAATTAAATCGAACTGAAGTTGGAGACGAAGCGAGAAAAAGGACCGGAGATGCACGCACGTCTCTTGACAATCTTTCGCCATCGTGACGTTCGTCGCTACTTCGACCGATATATTACTTTTGCTCTCGCGATGACTGGCTCTCCGCCAAATAGAATCGCGTACATTTACTCCTTGTCGGAGAGAAGAAATCTCTCGGCGACGAGACACGTGACACGGACCACCCGAGATAAGACGCTTGATACGTGCTTTTTACCTAGGAAATAGTATGAAGTTACTCGAGTGACTCACTCCACTTTGGGATTCGATTTTGGTCTACCTATGTGCGCTGCCTACGCACGCGTGTATCTCTCTCTCTCTCTCTACCTTTGTTTGCCTGTCTCAGGTAAAGTCGCGGCCAGCGTACTCGTCATCGCGACGTGGGTGCTCCGCGACGCGCGACTGCGTAACCCGCGAGCGGGCCGTGACTGAAAATTTTTCGTCTCATCTCGCGACAATCGCTTCGATCGCTTATACCCCACTCCCGACCACTCTTATCGTCATTATCGTTGTCGTGAAATTTCTCGAGCTTCCAAGCTTTTGATAGTTTATATCTCGGTTTTCAGCGAGATACATCCTTCTGTACCCCGTATTGAACGCTTCTCGACTGAGCGAGCCTTCCAGAGCCTTCTGATTGATCAAACTTGAGAGGGCCGATTTTGCGCGCAAGGAAACCAAAACGAGTCTCGCGAACATACGTCTGTCAATTTGAATATTTGAAAGAGGATATATACGCATTCGCGAGAGACGTACGAGAGGGAAGCAATTCTAGTGGGCGTTCTTATGCTCTTACAGAGAAGTGTGACGTCAGGTTTACTTATTTGGCCATAGAACGACATATCGGAAGGCAAAGGATTTCGCGCGACCGCGACGTTACGAAAGCGCGTGTCCTCGCTCGGGCGAATTTCTTTCCACGCGTTATCCTTGTCTCGAATACGATTCAAATATATCGCGACGATATAGCTACGTTGTTGATCGCGATCGCTTATCTGTTGTTGTCTCTCCAGGTTCGCAAAGCGAATGAGCATCATTTTCGCAATTTTCTGAATATCAAGAGACACGGTAGTGTCTGCAGGTAGTGTCTCGTGCCAAGTGTATGCGCAGCGAGGACCGTGTACTTATCTATAATACGCGACTGCGAGCCGACGCGACGAGTTGAGAACTTGAGAGACCCTCAGATCATCGAATCTCAATAACGATTGAACCAATCAACTTCTGAGTAGGCTCAATCGATACCTAGCTTGAGTTCGAATTATATACCTAATAAGAGTGTTTTTATTTTTTTGTTAATATTTTACTCGCGCTCTAACGTAACGCAGGGAAGCGGACTTTCTGTTTCGCACGAAACGGTTATTTCAACATTGATTTATGTCCCGATAAGAGCAGATTGATCTCTGACTGATTGCGAGGGAAAACTACAAAGTTCCAGCATCTCACTATGCTATTTTATGAAATCTAACAGTTAAAGAATAAATTGTTTTTATTCAAAGAAAAGTACTTTAAATTTGTTAGGATTTGCTTTAGATTTACGGTTACACACATATAATCGTGTCCTATACCTTCTATAAAACAAATAAAATTACGTTATAGGAAATAACAATGGGCTTATTTTCATCTTTTTCTAAATGTAACTCAAGGGATAAAAGTTTTAATCCAATATATACAAATTAATATATTAAAATTATCTAATGGTTACACACCAAATTATAATTAATATTAATTATAAATCGGTTTGATGTTTCGAAATGTCTAATGTTTTAAATGTGACATTATCAATATACAATTATCATAAACGATTCACAGTTTGGTCATCTCGTTTCTTCCAATTACCCAATATGATGCAATCCTTCCAATCTTACCCAATATACAATTCATTATTGTTATTCTCAATATCCCACCCTGTATTTTGTGCCGTAACCTTTGCCCTGAGTCAAGGTTAGACGGCAAGACATAAAACTGTAATATCAAGCAAGAAAGTTGTCGTTATTTGACTGATTGTGAGATATACCTGAGTCACGATCGAAACCAATACCGTATACATATACTATATACTGCAATACTATATATATATTGCAAATATTATATATCTGTAAACAATAATTATATCGCATTCTGAACATTATGTTGCATGGATATACGTGCTTGCCAGCTCTTATTGGCCCAAGTATCTCTGTTTAAAAAAATATACATATATGGTTCCTAAAAAACGCCTTGCGTGTAGATTCTGTACATGTTCTATTGCGGAAAAAAACTGTGCAGAAAGTCTCTCATTGTACTCGTGTAAATAAAATGTCATTATCGTTGTAGTGATATTACAAGCGAGTAATGGAAACGATGGTAGATCAGATGGCGTGAACAGATTTCTCACATAGTTCAGTTTGCGATAAACTTGAGAATAACAGCAAAATGAGATTAATTTACTACATCACGTAGCGTTAAGGTTAACATTAACCTGGTTTACCTGCCATGACCTGCCATCACCTGCCATTAGCGCGCTTTATCATCTGAAAGTGGTGTCCTCGTTTCTTTCGTATTTAAAGTTTAACCTACGCCGAGATATTCGAAGACGCTTTAGCAAACGATACGGAACGTATATGAGTACGTGCCTTGGGCACGTATAATCATTAGCTCAGAATCAGTCGCTCGGAACGCGCGAGTGCTCGATGCGTTTACGCAAAATATTTTTCTTTGAAAGTTTGTTCGTTCCTGAAAGCTTT
Organism: Leptothorax acervorum; assembly: GCA_035220615.1. Classification (NCBI taxonomy): domain Eukaryota; kingdom Metazoa; phylum Arthropoda; class Insecta; order Hymenoptera; family Formicidae; genus Leptothorax; species Leptothorax acervorum. The sequence goes on along the minus strand of JASTWQ010000247.1, from coordinate 148,447 downwards.
GGACTTTGGACATGTATAGAAACGCGAAAAGTTTATAGTTAAAAAGCGGACAGAAGCATGTATCTACGCAAACTATTGATTTCACGATTGCATGGCACTCCGTTACAAGTTGCCTTCTTCGAAACTTACCGAAAATGGCTCCTGTTCGTTGCACGTTAATCGCCAATCGCACTCTCAATCGATTTTAATGGTCCAAAGTAAACCGTTTTTGTCTTTCGATCGGAAAGAAAGCACACACGCATTTGCGAACAAAAGTAGAGAAACGCAACAATACCATGAAGTTGTCTCGACAAAGCTCTCGATATACATTCGATTTTTCTAGACGTGGTGTAACTGGTACAGAGATCGGACAATAAGTCTGTTCGTTTTCGCTGCACTCTGAACTAGTGCAATAAGTTAGAATAGGTCTGTTCTCTATTGCTGCACTCTGAACTAGTGCAATAAGTTAGAGTGAGACAAGTATATTTTCTTTCACTCTAACCTACTGCACCAGTCGCACTAGTTCAGCAGTGCAGCAACAGAGAACAGACCTAATGAAAGAAAATATATTTGTCTCATTCTAACTTATTGCACTAGTTCAGAAGTGCAGCGAAAACGAACAGACCTAATGTGCCGTCGTGGTTCGTGGGGTAAAACCGGATATGACATTTTTGATGGCGGTTTATTTTGATTGTTGAATAAATACAAAAATACGATGTTTTTCATTTAAAGTTAACGTAATGAATATTAAAACACAACACGTATTAAAAAAGGTTACAAATAATATATTTTATTGCAGTTTTCCTGCATCAATATCAACTAATATATAGGTTATATTGTAGGTTATATTATTGTTATTGCTACATATTATTACTACATTATTATTATTATTATTATTACTTTATTTTATATTATATATATTTTAATTCATATTTTATTTACAATTGTGAATAATAAAATCGTGATAATAATCACAAACACGACGGTCGAGGCTGTTTGATATGTATAAAGGCCCTTGCACAATGCCAGGCAACAGGCAGTCAGGCAATAGGAACAGGAAATAACCAAAAGTTCGTTAATACAAACCTAAAAAATTCCAACGCTATGATTGGTTGGCAACACCTCACTGAAGTTAGCCGGACAACTTCGACTTATAACATTTTTTTTTTACGAATCGTTTGTTAGTCGTTTGTTATTGATTTTTAAACTAATTAAAACGTTTGTTAGTTAATAGTTTTTATGTAAACACGAAAATAATTTTTAGGGTTTATTTAGCCGGTAAATACAGAATTCTTTACAGTTTTCGTTTCAAAACGTGGTTAATCGATGCGGAATCGTTTGTTAGTTCCGAATAAACTAATTAAAACGTTTGTTACATCACGGTTTCGCTTAAAAAGGCGAAAAACTGTATATCCCCTAAAATCACAAAGTCGACTTTAAGTCGACTTGAAGTCGACTCTCACCAAAAGTGACTTGGCAGAAAAGTCGACTTTTTTAAGGACAAAAGTCGACTTCAAGTCGACTTGAAGTCGGCGAATGTCTAAAAATCCGCCGATTAAAAGCCGACTTCCCGTCATAACGAAAAGCCGACTTTTCGTCAACTTTTAAGGTCAGGTTACAGTCAACTTTCTACGCAGTTCAAAATCGGGAATTTTGAATGGGAATTATATATAATTCACGAGAACTCTTTCTCATCTTTTATAGGATGAGTTGAACATCTATTATCTCCACATAATCTTAATATATTTTTAAGGTTAGGCGGGTATAATACACATATACAATTAGGTACCCTGGATAATGAAATTCCTTCCAGGAAATGGCCGCCGATATCCCATCCACTTTTGCTTCAGTTCTAGCTACGGAGGTAAAAATATACCCAGACAAATTTGCATAGCGCATAAACATAAGCATAAGAAAGTTGATTGGTCCATATACGAGTGCATAAGGGCTATAAAGGTATACCCAGCCAAATTTGCATATCGCATAAGCATAAACATAAGCATAAGAAAGTTGATTGGTCCATATACGAGTACATAAGTCCATATACGAGTGCTGGACCAATCCATTTCCTTATGCATATGTTTATGCGCCTATGCAAGTTTGGCCACAGTATAACCATACCCAGTAGCGACACTGACGTTCCCAATCGTTCCCAATTTCTCCCAATTCCGTACATCTAGGAATATGGCGGCCTGTAGGTATGACAGAGAAAAAGATACTTCTCTCTCTTTTTCTCTTAAGCGTTTGTACATCTCAGAAGATGGCGGCGAGTCATGTGACCTGGGACCATTCGTATGAGGTTAGCCGACGACTGACACTTTTTTAAAAAAATTAGATGTGAAATCGATTGTATTTCGTTTGTAGATTATTGTAGTGCATTTATTTTCGTTTGTTAGTTCATAATTAATTTTTAATTAATTATTTAATTGTAGACCATGAAACTAGCCGACATGCATTTTAAAATAAAAAAATAGGTGTGAAATCGATTGTATTTTGTTTGTAGATTATTGTAGTGCATTCCTTTTTGTTTGTTAGTCCATAATTAATTTTTAATTAAATATTTAAAGTGTCAGTCGTCGGCTAACATCATATGATACATCAAACATATTATAAAATAAAAAAGCTCTTTTGTAGTTAATTGTATTTTGTTTGTAGAGTTTTGTAGTGATGTTAAGAAGTTTTGCAGTCTCTTCAAATTGTTTATAATTAATAAATACATTTGTTGAACTATGTAGCGCGCACCTCTATGAATATTATAGCCGACAGAAATTACTAAATTTGATTATTTATAATTTTTCTAAGTATATTTTGTTTGTAAAGCGTCGTCTATATATATACAATAGCTGCAAGCGTATGTAGTAAGATGTAAGCAGTAAGCTATTGACCAACCACAGTCGATTATTTTTGAATTGTAAAAATCCCATTAGTCAATATAGCTTACTGCTTACATCTTACTCCATACGCTTACGGCTATTGTAGACGACGCTTTAATCGTTTGTGATTAATTGTGAGTCAATTTTTAACGTTTGTGACCAATTAGTCTTTTTGTAATTAACAATAATATTTTTTTTTTTTTTTTAGTAATAAACAGATTTTGGGATACCTGATAACTGTAATTAATAGGAAATCGTTTGTGATTTACGAATATACTAGTGTTACGTTTGTGAATTAATAAATTTCTTAGTTATTTGCAAAATAAGTTCAGTTAATAATAGGTACTTAATAAATGTACTGCGCATGCGCGAAATGTACTTAAGGCTCCTGCGCAAAAAGAGCGCCGCCGTCGACGTGCTCTTCATGCGTAGGAGCCTTGAGTACATTTCGCGCATACGCAGTACATACATTTATCAAGTATTGTTAACTGAACTTATTTTGCAAATAACAAAGAAATTTATTAATTCACAAACGTAACACTAGTATATTCGTAAATCACAAACAATTTCCTATTAATTACAGTTATCAGATATCCAAAAATGTTTATTACTCAAAAGTGTCGGCTAACATCACGACCAAAATAGAGGTGCGCGCTACATAGTTCAACAAATGTATTTATTAATTATAAACAATTTAAAGAAACTACAAAACTTCTTAACATCACTACAAAACTCTACAAACAAAATACAATTAACTACAAAAGAGCTTTTTTATTTTATAATATGTTTGATGTATCATATGATGTTAGCCGACGACTGACACTTTAAATATTTAATTAAAAATTAATTATAGACTAACAAACGAAAAGGAATGCACTACAATAATCTACAAACGAAATACAATCGATTTCACACCTATTTTTTTTATTTTAAAATACATGTCGGCTAGTTTCATGGTCTACAATTAAATAATTAATTAAAAATTAATTATGAACTAACAAACGAAAATAAATGCACTACAATAATCTACAAACAAAATACAATCGATTTCACACCTAATTTCTTTAAAAAAGTGTCAGTCGTCGGCTAACCGCATCTCAGAAGATGGCGACGAATGTGCTGGGCTACGTTCCTCTACATCAAAGGTGCCGACACTCAGTGTCGCTACTGGGTATAGTTATACTGTGGTTTGGCTGGGTATACCTAGAGATCCTTTAACAGAGATCAGACAATGTGGCCGTGTGGGCTAAAACCGGATATGACGTTTTTGATGGCGGATGGTATTTTCTTTCCGAATCATTCAAAAATCGACACAATCGACACATCTGAAAGCCTTTTTGATTTGAATTTGTGCAATAACCGGCATTGCAACTGTTAGGCATTTTTTAATTCACCTATTTGATTTAAAACGAAAAATTATTGAACATAATTTTGAGGTTACTCACGAATCTCTTTGGAAAATTAGAATAACACTTGATTACACAAAACACGACGGTCAAGGCTGTTTGTAGTGATTTTAACCAATTTTGACGGACAGTTATGGCTAGGTCGGCTAAGATTTCTTCGCTATATATATCTTTCTCTCTCACTTCCGGTTTTACCCCAGGCGACGGAAAGCCAATCTATGGCCGCGGTATTCATAGTCGGATCTTATTTCAAGACCGTCTTAAGTAATGTCTTAAGACGCTAATACGGCTCTATGATTGGTTCATGACATCTTAAGATTGTACTTAAGACGGTCTTAAATATAAGATCCGACTATTATGAATACTGGCCTATGAATATCATTTTATTTGAGAAGTTCTTCAGATTGTGCTTTTATGGCATATGAGATGCATTTATAAATCATAATAAGATATTCCGTAATAAGACATTCTTGCTGAAGTTTACTCTTAAGCAGTTACTAAAATACGATCTTACTGCCTCTCTATGAATCAAAACGCCATCTCAAAGCCCCTTGCACAATGCGAGGCAACAGGCAATAGGAACAGGGAACAGAAATCAGGATGCAGTCCCATGCACAGCGAAAAATCGGAAACGACAAAAAGGGAACCGCAAAATGGAAATAGAGCATGCGCAGCTGCACAGCGCGTCGTCTGCTTATTCCGTTACTTTTTTTCAACTTCAGGCGTCCCATGCAAGCTAAAAAATAGGAAAATTGAAGAAAAATCAGAACTTGTTAAAATCGGAAATGCTATTTAAAGGTAAAAAGTAATAAAATGTATTATTTATATAAAGAAAATAAATATTATTAAACATTTGTATAACAACTACACTCGAAATTACTAATTTTTCGGTTCTATGAAGAAAAATTGGTTAAAGAAAGAGGTTAGAGTATCATTCCTTGTTGAAAAAGCTGCTCCATGGGACGCTAGAAATCGAAAAAAAGTAACGGAATAAGCAGACGACGCGCTGTGCAGCTGCGCATGCTCTATTTCCATTTTGCGGTTCCCTTTTTGTCGTTTCCGATTTTTCGCTGTGCATGGGACTGCACCCTCAGAAACCTTGTATTTATGCAGAATAGACGATGACACAGGCAATAGACACAGAATTTCCGTCACGTTGGAAATTCTGTGCCTATTGCCTGTTGCCAACCAATCATATCGTTCGAATTTTTTAGGTTTGTATTGACGAATTTGAGGTTACTTCCTGTTCCTATTTCCTGTTGCCTAGCATTGTGCAAGGGCCTTAAGACCATTCTTAAGAAATTCTTATTTTTAAGCATCGACTATGAATACCGGCCCGGGACTAAAGCCCATATCAGCCTACGGATTGGGATTGAGATTGGATTGAAATTTGACCAATCCAGAGCAAAGTTCGCTCCTGGATATCAATTTTCTCTATTCTGATTGGTCAAATTTCAATCCAATCTCAATCCCAATCCGTAGTCTGATACAAGCTTTAAGGCATATATGCACGACATGCGTTGGGTATACGGAATTGTGATTGGTTAAAACTAGCGTGACGAGTTTCTTTCCTTGTTAAATACAAAAGGTCTGTTCGTTTTCGCTGCACTCTGAACTAGTGCAATAAGTTAGAATGAAAGAAAATATATTTGTCTCATTCTAACTTATTGCACTAGTTCAGAAGTGCAGCGAAAACGAACAGACCTAAATTTCGACGACGATTGGAAACAAGTTTGAGATATTTGTCGTTGACGCTCTTGTTTCTGGCCGTATGTCCCGGACGGGACTAGGAGCCACCAATGTGCACCAATGGCACCAATTGAAGAAGAAGGAGTCGTTGACGCCCCAACTGGCCCCAACTGCTGAAAGTTGAGTCAAGTCAAAGAGATACCTGCTGTAGCTGTACGAGGAGAATCGAACCGCTGATTCAACCAGAGTGGATCAGGCTTGTGGGTTGAATTCGCCCACTTGATCGCAAGCCGGAATAGTCGAATGGTCGAATGTCGAATCAGTCGAATTAGTGAGCCGAAGCGTGTTCGTCACTCGTCAATGTAATGTGCCGTTTCCGTACGCTTTGCCGAGTCGGATAGAGCAGTGTAAAGCTTGATAGGCTTCTGAGAGTCGAGTAGCTAACGCGAATGCGAATGTTATATCGAAACTTGTGATTTATCTTTCGTAAATATGGTAAGTCACGTTATTCAGCTGTAGTTTCAAACTTGACTGACTTTTAATAAATATGGCGTTTTCTTAGACTCGCTCTACGATAGATATAGGAAGTCTTTAGCCTTTTGCTCCAAGTTCTAAACTTGAATTTTTTTTCCAGCAAAAAGCGCTTTTCCGTCGCTGCCTTAAGCCCTAATTCCTAAGCTTTAAGCGAACTGTCCAGATCGTAGCTGTCAAGTTTAGAGCTTGTTAGAGCAAATTAACATCACAGGTCAAAGCTTAAAACGAAGGGCTAAAGGCTTCCTACAACCAATTGCGAAAAGTGTGCTAGAATACGTGGGTTCTGATAGCGATTTCTTTGGATTTCTAATCTCAAGCCAAAATGTCTTGGCTTTTTCTAGCTAAAGTCACCCACGCATGCATACTGACTTGCAGCGATCCATTCCAAATTGTTAATATTTGATATGTTTTGCATCATTTATCTTATTTATTTTACAGTCGGGAACATTAAAGCCATATTTGACAGCAGTCAGGCGTACCCTTACCGCCGCTATGTGCCTGGAGAACTTCTCCTCTCAAATCGTGGAAAAGCATAACAAGCCCGAGGTAGAAGTAAGGGCGAGCAAAGAACTGCTTTTAACACCCATTCTGATAAGTAGAAACGACAAGGAGAAAGTCTTGATTGAATCCAGTATAAATAGTATGAGAATAAGTATCGCCGTGAAACAAGCTGATGATCTAGAAAAAATTCTTTGTCACAATTTTACAAGATTCATGACAATGAGGGCCGAACATTTTATGATTCTCAGAAGAAAACCGGTAGAGGTAAATAGCCACAAGTTTATTGTAAGCTTTTATGCTTTTATGCTATTTAAGAGAGAGAGAGAGAGAGAGAGATTTCATGATTTGTAATAATAATATTACGTAATTTATTTTTTAGGGTTATGACATTAGCTTTTTAATCACTAATATTCATGTAGAACAAATGTACAAACACAAGATAGTAGATTTTGTTATTCATTTTATGGAAGAAATTGATAGAGAAATCAGCGAAATGAAATTATCGGTTAATGCTAGAGCACGCATATGTGCGGAGGAATTCCTAAAAAGGGTGAGCATTCAGATTATCCTATTGACCTATTCTATATCTACTCTCACTTTACTAACTTATTTACTTACTATTGAATTTTCTTTTTAGTTTTAATTCGTTTTTTATCGATCATTACCAGCTGTATCTGTTGGAAGAATCATGCGAGATGCTGCGATTGCATTGTCCAGTGGATTGTTGTACAACTTTTATAAAGTATCTAGTGACGTGTTCATATCCACTTGTCACTTAGATTATTCCATGTTAAATGGATCGATGTATAAATCATCAATGTTAATTTGCTTCAAATTTTGTTATACGAAAATACAAGCAATGTTAAAAGTGAGTATCGCTGTTTAAGGCTCCTGGATGGTCGTCGCTTCTATCCTTGTTTGATGACGTCAGAAGCGAGAAATGAGTGGAAATGCCACGCTGAGCATTCTTGCACTTTATTTCCAAATAAAAAGATATTTGCATAAAATAACACTACAGATCACTTCGGCACATTTCAAAAATACTCCGACTGCCATCTCTTTCCCTCGACAGTTAATAAACAGCCGTAAAATAAATGTAATACGAAGACTAAGCATGCCGGTTTATGCGCATAAGCCTACATGGTTATAGGCTTCGTATTACATCCATTTTACAGCTGTTTATTAACTGTCGAGGGAAAGAGATGGCAGTCGGAGTATTTTTGAAGTGTGCTGAAGTGATCTGTAGTGTTATTTTGTGCAAATATCTTTTTATTTGGAAATAAAGTGCAAGAATGCTCAGCGTGGCATTTCAACTCATTTCTCGCTTCTGACGTCATCAAACAAGAATAGAAGCGACGACCATCCAGGAGCCTTAAACTTTTGTGAAGAATGTTTTTTAGATATTTGTTTAGTGAAGTAGTTGTGTAAGAGAGTCTGAAACAAATTCGCGTTCAATGAATTGTAAACAAGAATGATAATTTGATTATGTATCATAAGCGTAGTTAGTTTTAAGCAAATCTACGAGTTCAAGTATCCAAATTTTTTCAGAGTAAAATCAATTTATGTGGAATAATTCATTTTTACTAATGTTTGCTAAAACGGAGATTCTTAAAAAAATTGAGATTATATAAAACACGCGCGCGCTTTCTCACACACACACAAGCGCGCGCGCGTACGTACATACATACAGGGTATTCGAAAAGTGTGGGACCCCCCTATTATCTCAAAAAGAACGCACTTTCACGGAAAATGACTCCAACAAAAGTTGTAGGGTCTAAAAAGATCTATTTACTGACTTTATCAGTTTGACCATGGGCGTCTCCCAGGTCAGGTCAAGATTACCTTAAATTTTTTAAATAAAACCCCCTATTTTTTATTGCATATTCTTATAGCCCTTGTCGAGACCTTTTCAAAACACTATAATAAAGATAATAACAGTCGTTCTTTATCGACCCAACTGGCCAAAAATTCAATATATTTAACTCACGACGTTTCGACCGTAATTCGGTCCTTTTCAAGTGAGAAGAGCAATTACAAACTCAATTAACAAATCCGGATACATAACATCCATAACGTCGCTGACATCGTGCCCTAACTACATCATACGAACATAAAGCTAAAAAATTAAAAGTCGACATTATCGACAATGAAATAACAAAAGTCAAAAAGAAAAGATAAGTCAAAGAAAAAATTGGTTAATCACAAGTCAAAAGTTAAAAATTAAAATAAAACTAATAATAAATTCAATTAAAAAGGCTTACAAATCATGAGCGTCAAGAAAAAATATAAAAGAGGTGTAGCGTGAAAAGAGAAACGTCGCAAGCCATATCGGAGAACACATCCCGACAGTATAACAGTCAAAGTCACAATGAAAATAAAAGACGAAAAACAAAAAGTGTTCCCAAATAAAAACGAACAGAACCAAAAACAAAAAGTGCAGACTAAGTGGCACTGATAACACGTTCGTAAGTCCCAGGTAGATTTTCAGTGTCTTTTTGAAGATTGATTGTGCAATCATATTTTTTGATAAAAAACATTTCCGAGATTTCTCTTTTCTTGAGTTGTCTCTCCTTATATAAAATCTCAGATTGATGCCAATTGAAATCATGATTGTAAGTGAGACGGTGCTTACTGACAACAGAATGATTGTCGACATTCTTTTTAATATCACGGACATGTTCATTAATGCGTGTCTCTAAGTGCCTTTTTGTTTGTCCAATGTATGTAGCATTACAATTTGCACAATCAATCTTATATACCAACTCGGTCTGTTTAAGATCTTGTAGCTTATCTTTTCCTTTTCTAATAACGCAATCTAACTTCTTCGGAATCGTGAGAAGTACTCTAATACTATAATAAAGCTCTCTTTTGTTAAGAATTTCCTGAGATATTTCAAAGTTAAATTTTTAATATAAAATATGAAATATTTCGTAAAGTAGTTACTTTTCGATGACTTTACCTTAATACTTTTATACGTAGAATAATGAAAGGAATTGAATAATAATATTAATTTATACATTTGCAATTTTGTAAAATTAAATGCATCTACTAAATGCAATCAAATTTTTTAACATAATTTTTTATGTTCTTTTTTACAACATTCGATTCCTTTCATTATTCTACGTATAAAAGTATTAAGGTAAAGTCGAAAAGTAACTACTTTACGAGATATTTCATATTTTATATTAAAAATTTAATGACAAAATTTGAAATATCTCAGAAAATTCTTAACAAAAGAGAACTTTATTATAGTGTTTTGAAAACGTCTCGACAAGGGCTATAAGAATATGCAATAAAAAATAGGGGGTTCCATTAAAAAAATTTAAGGTAATCTTGACCTGACCTGGGAGACGCCACCCATGGTCAAACTGATAAAGTCAGTAAATAGATCTTTTTAAACCCTACAACTTTTGTTCGAGTCATTTTCCGTGAAAGTGCGTTCTTTTTGAGATAATAGGGGGGTCCCACATTTTTCGAATACCCTGTATATGTATACACATGTGTATGTATGCATGTATTTTTATCCCTATGTAACTAACTTGTATAATTTCAAAACAAAAGTATTACATGATTATGTATCACCAGTATCACATTCATAATTATTAGAGATACTTAACCAAAGTTATGTCATTATAGAAATTATTTTGTCAATCTATCATAGTTAGATTAAGTATCGTTAAGTAATTATGAGTGTGTTTTGCAAAATTTCGTTTTTCAAATTTGTATATTTTACATAACTTTTATACAATTTTCTTATAATAATACATAATACATCTCTAATTAAATTAACATAGATTTAAATATTGTAGACAAACTGTAATACCAAATATGCTTTAGGAAGCGTCGTTATTTCAAAATTTGTTTGAAAACCTTTGCATATAATAATAATATGTAGATAGTTTAAAAAATATATCATTTACTTTTCTAAAATGTTATATTATTTTGGGGGAAAGGATAGGGGAAAAAGGGAGGGAGAAAAAGTGAAATCAATAATAAGCATACATCTCGAAGAATATTTCTGCACCACTTTAACCAGTGTTACTGTATGATGAAATCTTTTGTCACATTTGGAAATTAATTTTTTTAAACATAATTTTATAACGAGAAAGATGCGCGGATATGTCGACGTAAGTCCCACAGTCTACAATAGTAAAGTAAAATTATCGAAGTAGTGTAAAATTGTCGAAGGATATTATTTTTCATTCTTTCGTCAAAGCCTGAAAACACGTTAGTCCTGGTTTACAATAGATGTTTTAAGCCCTAAGCCTTAAGAAATTGATCAATCACAGTCGAATTTGAGGAGAATAATCGACTGTGATTGATCAATTTCTTAAGGCTTAGGGCTTAAAACATCTATTGTAGACCGGGACTAACGTGTTTTCAGGCTTTAACGAAAGAATGAAAAATAATATCCTTCGACAATTTTACACTACGTATAGGCAAAACGCGTGTCATACTTGTAAAGGCGGCTCCAGACGATGCGTTCACTCGCCAAACATTCGTTAAATATAAATGCGTCAAATATTTGTAAATTATTATTAATTAAATTATTATTATTATATTAATTGTAACATTATTATTAATTAATTAATTAAAGAAACATTTTACAAATATTTGACGAATGTTTGGCGAGTGAACGCATCGTCTGGAGCCGGCTTAAGGGGTTAGGCCACCCCTGAGGCCCTAAAATCATACTTTGACTATTTATTACGAGTAAATAAATTGCTTTATGAAAATTCTGTTAGTTAGAGGACTTTATTATGCATGTATTGAAGAGTACAAAAATTTTTGTTTTTTTTTTGTGTACAAAATAGCGGCGGCCTGGCCCAATTGCAGAACCATCTTTTTTTGCAGATGTAAAACGGTGTACAACATTTCAGTCACATGGTTTATCCTAGAGCAAAAAAGAATATCTTTATTATCTACATGCTTAAGACTGTTGAACTACGTAGGGATTTTTCAAAATAGTATTGATTTTTCTCAAAATGGTTCCTATGTTTACAAAACGTTGCATTTTTTCCCTAAAAATGTGCGTATAGAAATGTTAATTGCAAAAAGATTTTCAATATTTTGCAAAAATCCTACGTAGTTTACAGCAGAATGTATTAAAGAATATTCTGTGAAAATTTCAAGTGAATGTGAATCGGATAAAAACTGTAAGAGTTATGTTGTACACCGATTTTAAAAAAGTGCTGTTTTGAGAAAAAACTCCGGACCGCCCGGCGACGCGGCGAGACGCTTCACTAAGCCAGTTCTAACAGCACAATAACGTTGAAATTTTGCTCTAAAACCATTTGTATCATATTTCCATGACTAAAAACTAACGATTTAAGCAAAAAAACCGATTTTTTTAAAACCTCAGGGGTGGCCTAACCCCTTAAGAGAAACCTGTAAAGTTTCGTTTTTAAACAAAATAATGTCAAGTTATGTGTACGCATATATGTGCTGTAAAGGGTAGATCAAAATTATTGGTGATAATTTATGATCTTTATGTACTTTCAATTTATCACATTAATTACGAGGAATTCACGTAGTGGACAATATCCCTTTTGACTTTGTTTTAATTGAGAATTCCGCGACGGATGCGCGCCTTTGTATCTGCAATTTTTGTGAGCAAAGTTGTAGAGCGATATTCATAATCCGATCTTATAATCACAAGGTCGTCTTAAGCCTGGTCATAGGTGGTTTTAAGACTCTATCAATGAAATATGACTGCACATCAGCGTCTCGAGAACTTGAAATATCCTCGTATTTGAAACGCTCCTTGAATATAAGATTGGATTATGAATGTGAGGCATAGTTCCGCAAACTGTTGTGTAAATTAAATTTATGATGATTCCGTAAATATCTCCAAGTATAGAAGAGTCTGCCTGCAGGTGAGTTTTTCCTATAATCGGTTGATCCTCGTGCAGTCATCAATGGCGTTTTGAGTTTTCCATGATTATGCAAGACTATGCGAATTTTCCCTTCTCAACCTGCCGATCAGCTCTGTTCTTTCTTCCCTATTTCGAAATAAAACTCGTAGTCAACTTTCCAGTTAACTTCTCATATAAACTTATTGCATTATTTTAGAATTTATTAGAATATATTTTTAGTTTTTAGCATAGCAGAAATTAAGAATGTTTTGCTCGAAATTCATTTGTGGTGCAGGATGATATCAGCGTATTCGAGTTTTAAAAGCTAATTTATCCCTTTATTGATAAATTCGTAACTTTAATTATTAATAAGTAACAAGTGCATTTATCGTTGATAAAACTGAAGTAAATCGCTTTGTTTCTTTCTTTTTGCCGGAATCGTTACTCCAGATTCTTTCTCTCATTTCTCTTGAGAATATTTTTTTCGTATATATCGAAGTTAAATCTTTCTGTTTATACACGTATATATGTATATATATTGATGTTTCTATTTCAAAGTATTTCATGTAGGCTTCAAAATTGATTTTTACTCTCGTTCTCCTATTATTATGTTCCGTTTCCATACAACACGTACGCGGATCATCTAAAACAGTTATCTACTCGTTCTGATTCGTATGTTTTTACTTCTCGTTCTTTTGGATTATCTTTCTATATCTCGTAGCGGACTGCACTCTGACACCGAGCTTGCGCGACGCTGCTGGCTTTTTACGCCGACGCCGACGCCGACGCCGACGCCGACGCCGAAGCCGAAGCCGACGCCGACGCCGATGCAGCGTTCGCGATTTGGAGTCGACGTAGTCCGAGGCTTGACGTCTTCGGACACAGGGGAGTTAAAATAAGGAACCGAAGCAAAAGAGTCCTCCATCATTACTGCCGTTGTGTTGCCGTCATCGTGTTCGTCGATGTAGTACAGAGACAACATCAAAATTACACGGCAAAAAAAGAAGAGAGAAAGAGAGAGAAGTGTGAATTATTGATAAAGATAAAGGGAGACAGAGAGAGAGAAAGAGAGAAGATATAAAGCAACCAAAAATCAAGGCCATAAAACCAAAAAAGGGTAAGAGAGAGAGAGAGAGAGAGAGAGAGAGACAAAGAGAGAGGGATAGAGTAAGGAATACATAAAAAATAAAGGCCCGAAGAGAGATAGAAACCTAGGAGACATCCCTACAGGCATTTCCAGAAAGAAAGAAAAACGATATTGAGAACAGGAAGGGGGTGAAAGTCAGTAAAATAAAAGCGTGAGGGCGGGAGGGAAGGAGGGAGGAAGCGTAAGAGAGATACGAGGAAGGGGCGACACAGTATGTGGGGGAGAGCCGCGAATTGTGGCGTTACGAGAGAGAGCGAGTGAGACACAAAGGAGATCCGAAATTGAAAAGTTCGCAATTGTGGCTGCTGCGGTTAGGTAGGATGCGTGTGCTTGGGTGCGGCGTCTCGTCACCACCCGACAAACGACAATTTAGCAGTGTCAACAGCATCCGTAATAGCATCGCCAACGGCGGACTCGTCGGTGCCGGGAACGACAGTCCTGTGAGAACGTCTCTCGAGAGCGAGGGATCGTTCGCGAGAGGTAGCGACCGAATCGCTAAAGGCGGAAGGTCCCCGTGGAGCTTGACAACTCCGCACGATCGCATCACCACCGCTACCACCGTGTCGTCCAAAACTTGCCCGATAGCTTGCGGAGAAACAGAGTTCCCAGCTCGACCCACGTGTCTCACCCTCGGCAACTCGCGGGAGCGATCGTGCAACTGTACGCTGAGAAGGGCGCCTAGGACGTGGACGACGTGGTCCCTGTCGTTCGGACGATAACGAGCTTCGACAACGGATAATTTGGACTCCGCGCTCGTCACCATTCGTCACCCGAATTAAGCTCTTCCTCCGCATGGTAACGACAACGACCACCGTTGGATTTGGGCGTTAAAGCGCGGCGTCGAGCGGCCTCAGACTCTGGCGGCAAGGTCGAACCAGCTCCAGCCTGGCTCTCAGACAACGTTCAGACTACTCATGTTCATCCCGGACACTCTGAGAAGCTGCATGGTGGAACCGGATGTTTCAACTTACCTGCAGGCTCCTTCCGTCGGACAGGTGCTTAGATTTTTAAAACGCCTCGCTTGTATACGTACATACGTCGCTCGCGTGAATGTTACTAGATTTTGCTAATTTGTGTACATATGTGCGCTTCCGCTGTCACCCAAATTTGTTTCGATGATCGATAGTTTTTAAGGTAGTTGTCTCGCGACAGTACAATCCAAAATTTTATACTCTAAATCGATGTGAAAACATCCGACTATTTACAGTTACAGGCTGAAAATTTTTGGATAGTTCTGTCCCTCACACACCGAACAAAAGACTATTCTGTTATTTTTCTCTTCCAGTCGCTTCTTTACGTCGAATAATCGTGAAAATAATCGAGGTCTAGTTATTATTGTATTTCTAAATCTAAATGGTCAATAATTTTGGTTTTTTTTACTAGTATTCCTCAAGTGTCCTTCTACTATATATTCGTTTTTCATCACTGTGTTGTGGTTTGTTCTAAATGTAAAAAATAAAAATACGAGATTTTTATACGCTTTATATGCAATATAAAGGAAAAGTGCAATTTTTGATAGCGATTATCTCGGGTTCGGGACGGTCAATAACTTTTAAATTGCACAAACGTGTAGATCTCACATTTATTAACATACAGTTAAATTTTCAAATTTTTCTTGTGGATTGCGATTTTCAAGACAAACCATTTTAAATATCAATGTTTTTTTACATCGTGATTTTTATAGTGGTCATCCGAGTACGCGTGATTTAAATGCGCGCGCTTCTCGGTGCTTCATCACTTTATTTACCTAACCGATCTCTTCTGTCCCGTGAGATATTTTATAAATGATACATACGTAAAATCTTGTCGGTTTATTTTCGACTATAATGTCCGTGTGTCGCGATTAATTCGTGCGATGTAAACTTTGGTGGTGTATGTGTGTGTGCATATTTGTGTGTGTGTGTGTGTGTGTGTGTGTGAGCGCGCGTGTGCGTACGTATATACGATATATATATATACTACGCATCAATCCAACATGCGTTGAGATGCCTTTCTTATCGCAAACTTAAAATTCAATTCAGAGTATCACAGATATACCGGAGCGCAAGATTGCACCGCGAACTTTAATCAATCGAGCAAATTTCACCGTTCAACAAGAAGCGTTAAAACAGGGAGAAAGAGGGAGGATTAATTAACAAAGGAGATGCAAGAATCGCGTTGATGTCGCGTTGCGTCGCGTCGCGTTAGTTCGAGGGCAAATCTAGTAAGCTAGGACAGGGGCTATTAATAACTGTTTAGGATGCCGTACCTGGGCGCCGCGCGCGGTACCGTCCGCGTCCCGACGACCGGCGTCTCAGTGTCGTCGCGACGACCGACGTCGCATCCACGTTCCGTTCAACGGCAAAACGTAGGTCGCGTACGAGCCCGCGGAAATCCGAAAACAGCGCCGTCCGCCCTGAGCCCTCCCCACGTAATTACGCGTCCAACTTGTCTCGTTGTGGCCGAAGTAGCGGGTTTGCGCTAAAAAAAAGTTGTCTCTGCAGTTATTTCATTATCTTGCGCCAGCGCTGTCGCGCACCAAAAGTTATACGGCGTTCCTTCAAAACCGTCTATCCCGGCTGTGCCTTGTCGGGGAGCTTCTACGCTGAGAGTGTACCTCTCGAAAGAATATGGGAAAACTGTACCACACGCTTCATGTAGAGCCAGACGCCGACCGACACAGATTATCGCTAATCGAACTCGCGTGGGCGAATCAACGTGTTAACTTTACGTTTGGTTTCGCTGATTGATTGTCGTTACGTTTTTCATGCCGATCTTGTGCACTCTTGTCGCGCGCTTTCTCATCGAATCGATGCTCACAATGCGCTATTTACCGAAGTAGAGTTATAAATCCGTTATTTCAGCGGCTCGATTGCCGTCTCTTTATCGCTGCTTATTTATTACCGTTAGGTAGAGAATTTCCATTTTTTTTTTGTTTCCATGATTTCTGCGACCGGCAAAAATTACGTTGACCTGATATATATCGAGATATTTCATCGGTTGTGACTCGTGAGTTTTTTCGAACAAGTTTGCGCCACGCGATATTGCGCGAATAAGAACAGAAGAGGAGGAGGAGGAGGTGGTAGTGGAGGAGGAGGAGGAGGAGGAGGAGGAGGAGGAGGAGGAGACGGTGGTGGCGGAAGAGAAGAAGGAGGAGGAGGTGACGGACTCTAATTTGAGTTCGCGAATCGCTCGTACCTGACAATGGTACGTTTCCCGTGTGACCATCGTTTTCCGGGAGTGATTCACTTTGCGCTTCTTCCCGCTTGGCTGCTGGTCGGTTTTTGGCATGAATTTTCTCGCGTGAGAAGTAACTTACAGTAAAAAAAAAAAGAAAAAAAAGAAAATAAGACGAGAGGACGCGTTGAAATCCACGTTTCCTTTGGCTTTCTCGCGCTTGTATCTCCTCCAGATATATATATCCCAAAATTCGTCGTGCGTTCCTCCAATGTGTTTTTTATCCTTGCCGCGATGACGAGAGTGTTTAAGGTTTTCGTTGATCCCCCCGAAAATAACAACGTTACGTAGACAGATGGACGCGCGGATAAACGTACAATGGCGCGTCCGTAAAACGTCCGTGAGCGACGGTCTTGTCTCTCAGTTGCATTCGTTTCTCATTACTTTGTACGTACGTTCGTTCCTTCGTTTGATAACCGATCGCGTCTGACGGGCGTTTCGCCCGACGTCCGACGTCCGATGTCTGATGAGGCGCCGAAGGAAAGGGCGCGAACGTATATCAGTATACTTCTCCTTCGATTCCTTTTTCTCTTTTCGTCGCTTCGTCTCGCGAACAAACGTCTCGAGAACCTGACGAGATCGCTGGCGCTTTCGATTTTTATACATTTAAACTGCGGCAAATTTAGAGAAGCTCGATCCTTTAGGGACGAATTTCAACGATTTCCCTTAAGAAAGAAGTGTCATCTCGCTCCTAACGTTAAAGATCCCACTTGGAGAGGACGATCGCTCGATTAACGAATGTCCCAAATGACTCCATGGTGATAGCGTCTCGGTGACAATTATGTTGTATTATCGTACGACTGATACAGAACGCGTTGAATGCGTGGACGCGACAGAATTTACGGAAACAGTGTCGCAAAGAAGATCGTCGGTGCTGGCAGGCGGCTCTTCGACGGTGTGAGACATTTTGTCAAAAGTGCAGATAACTAGATTTGTCGAATAATTAGAAAAATACGGAGGAGGAAGAAAAGTGCGCGGGCGCGGGAGTCGAGCGTGTTTGGAGTCTCGGAAGGATTCACGATTGTTGATTTTTGGACGCTCGGCTACTCGCGTAGAAGATTTAAGGTCACGGGGAAACCAATCGCTTCTTCTCGCGAGAACAGATCCGATCGGTACAGATGAAGCCGCGAGCGATCCACAACTGTGGCGCGAAGGAGTATCGGGGTCTTCGCAATCGTTACTGCGAGGATCGCAGTATCTGACAGCTGGACGCTGACAGGAGGGACGGACAGACGGTAGTGTGCTACAGCGGCTGCAGTGTTTGCGAATACTCGATGGTTCGTTTATGTTTTTTAGCAGTTTATTTGTAGGCTTCGTAGCATTCAAGATATGCACGACGAAAGGATTCTAATATTCATTATGAATAGAGGAAAGAGAGAGAGAGAGAGAGAGAGAGAGGGGAGATATTGAATTAAATCCACTGCTAAGTACATCTATCGTCCATATCAAATACTTCGATATGTTTGATATTGAGTAAATCGCATAAATTTTCACTTAACATACGTAGACAAAGAAAACTATAAATAAAGTATAAGCGAGTAAGAGAAATAAAGAGTGTTGCCAATAAAACAAAAATAAAAGTTTATAAAAGAATAATTAAACAAAAATTAAAAGAAAAAAAGATAAAAGAATTACTCTTTGTATTACAAAGTACCTACATGTAAACTATCATTATTCAATTAAAAATTATCAGTTTAAAATTATCAAAGAACTTCGCTTATTTTATTATGGGTTTTTGTGTCATGAACGCACACACTTGACTTCTATATGCATTTGTAGAGGAAGTTGATATAGAAATAATAACATAGCTTAGGTCTCAAAAATAATGTGGGAGAAGATACTTTGGTGGGGCGTGAATTTCGCATATTACTATATGTAATATTAGCTAATTGGCACTAAAAACCTTACACTATTTAACTTAAATATTATAATATCACTAATTTTATATAAAATAATATATTTTATAATATCGTCCAGACTTCCTTGCGCCCAGGGCACTTCCCTGTGACGACGGTATCGAACAAATTTATTTGTTCAGCTAAGTCAGATCTGCGGCCGGTTTGCACTTTTCGGCTGAAAAAAAGAACACTCGTCAAACGCAAGAATCAAGAGAGCCATCAGAGAGTATATTAAAGATATTTTTATAATATATTATTTTTTCTGACAGTTCGGTGAAGGTAATAATGAATAAGTATTAGACTGAATGGGTAATAACTTCTTTTGTCTACCGTCATAAAAGCTAAAACTTATTTTTCTAATGAGTAAGAACAATTGATGTATACAACAATATCTACAAAAAATGGCATATGATTCAATATTGTGCGCTAATGGCCTATTTTGGGCGAAGTTTTTTATAGCGGAATTAACAAAAAAGTATAGCCGTAGGTATTATACGAGCTTCATTTTTTAAATATTTGTTAATTTGTATAACTTTGTCATTGTTATCTATTATTTCAATTTTCTTTCGTTTTTTCTTTGCTACACGATTATATTTTTTCTTTAGTGAGGCTAAGTAGACAAAATTATTCTTTAATAACATATCGACTAAACAGTCAGTAAATCTGATAAACTTTTTTTTTTAATTTAAAAAGCGATTTTTTTAAATAATTTTATTTATATTAACTTTATAAAGACTTACATCGAGAGATGTTCATTAAGAAAAACGCATATTCTCTCGTTTTCGCCAACTTTCGGTTGGCAGCAGTCGGGAGTAAAAACGATAGATCTCATACATTTTGTTTACTTTAATGTTTGCAGTTTTGTGTACACATATAAATAACAGGGTAAATAACATATTGTTTGGTGCATTTGCCTATTCTATTAACAAAAGTATTTTAAGCTATCAAAGTTAGTTGAATTAGTAGTTTGGAAGATATCGTTCATTTACTCTTTTACTTTTTGGTGAATTTTTCCACCGATATCCATATTGTACAAAACTTCTGTTTTTATGAAAATCGAGAGTTGCATGTGTACTTGAAAACAAACTCTCAAACTGCGAGACGCGAGACCCAAAACGACACTCTCACTGCCATGTGTATCATTTATGATACGTCTAAAACCTAACCACGCAGGCCAGATGTATCGTAAATGATACACCGAGTAATCAGGTCAAAACTGCAAAACTGCAAAAAAAAAAAAAAAAAAAAAAAAAATGGAAAAGCATAAAAATAGTTAAAAATTACTGTTAAAAATTACAGCAACTGGTCAAAAAAACAGCCTTGGTCTAAGGGCTCAAATTTTTTATTTTGCTTGGTAGTGAAAGTGTCAATATAATGACAATCTTATGGATAATGGATAATAATCCTATTAAAGGAATAAACATTGTACGATTGCAGGATGAGTTCCATCCATTTATCGAGGCTCTTCTACCATTCGTGAAGTCTTTCTCATATACATGGTTCAACCTACAAGCTGCTAAGCGGCGATACTATAAGAAACACGAAAAACGGATGAGTTTAGAAGAGGAACGTCAGTGCAAAGAGGAACTCCAGGTAAGAGATTATTTGAAATTAATCTAATAGACGTTTCTCTGTAACTTTTAACGTCTTTTACCGTACTCTTTTTTTTACCGTATACATAAATCAAACTACGGATAAATTGGTCCTCAATTAACTCAAGGCAAGGATTTTGTGCGTGCGTGTGTGTGTGTGTGTTGTGTGTATGTGCGCACGCGCATTACAAATTGAACGATTACAAAACTTAATAATAAATTCAATTAGAAAGAAAAACGCCACGGTTTGGACTGTGAATTTTGGTAGCCTAATAATAATCTTGTGTGAATTTTGTATATACTTTCTCCAAACTTATTGTTAGTAAATTGCGCGCCGATTTTTTGTCTTTAAAACACAGCTCCTGGAACAGTAAATCCACATATTTAAATCCATAATTGATTTAAATTTTAATGCTAATAAGTATCCTTATTAAATCACTGTAAAGAATTTATTGCGAAAAATATCACTCTGGGGGGGGGGGGGGGGGAGGGTAATTTAATAGGCGATGCTTATTAGCATCAAATTCAGTCCACATCGTAAATGACCAAATAGTTTTTCCCTCTAATTGATTGTATGCCATAACGGGCGTGTTTTACTTATTATTATTGTTAATAATAAACAGTGAATCTTTCGATTAAATTTTTTCTCTAGCGGCCCGTCGTGCACGTTTGACGATACCTACTTGCTAATGCTTTCGGCCCGTTGCTTCTCTCCACCGTGATTTCCATCCTCCCTCGCGACAGAATTCGATCAATATTTTAATTTCGTGATGTTGCGGTATTTAGCGGAAGAGCGGACGGCATTAACTACTGGCGCATAGGCGTTCCTTCTTCCTCTATTTTCAGTGTTTTCGTCCTATTTCCGAATGCATTTGAAGAATGAGTCGCATGCAAATTCACATTGCTAATTGTAAGCCAAAGAATCTTTGTACATTCGGCAAATTTGACAAATTCCGCATGAGGCGGTAATATCCCTTGAAGTAGCCCATCAGATAGAATTTCATCTAAATTACGTTTAAATTCGTTTCGCAATCGTTCGCGTGTTCGCGTATAACAGTTTGTCGGTCCAGTAAACGTATAAATAAAATAAATGAAAGTAGAAGGTCGTTGGACAACACACAAAACACAATGCTAAAGTACCTATCTTCGGTGTACATATACTACTGGCACGATGCGGTGTTTGTAGGGTGACTGCGTTTTATGAATCAAGATATAGTTTCGTTTTCTTATTTTTTTTTTGTTAAAACTATTTTTAAAGGATATTGATGTAATAGACATTATTTCAAAGTAGCTTACTTTGCAGGCTAAAAGAGCAGGTTGATTCGACAGAAATGCGTTCGTACGTTTGCTCGTGGATTTAATTACAATACTTATATATACTCTCCGCCACAAAATTAGAGGATTACCTATTCTGCCCTCAAAAAATAGGCAAATTTCAAGAGAGCATAACTTCGTCAAAAATGGTCATAATTAGATGTTCCAAAAAGCATTTTAAAGCTTGAAGTCTCTACTTTTCAGACCGATTATTAGAAAATAATTTTACTGATTTCTTTACGAAGTTACACGGGTATAAATGGAGATCAGTCAAATCTCAAAATTTTTAATTAAAAATCGCATACAAATGCAGTTCACAGCTTTCGAAAGAGTGAATCTATACCTTTAATTTGCGATTTACTTTGACCTTTCTTTTCTTGTTTTATCGAATACCGAGCGCTGCTCCGTTCGTCTTCTGTGAACAGTCAAAGTTAAAATGACGGTTTTTGCTTCAATGTTGAATAACTCGGTGAAAAAAAATCGCACAACAATCAACAAAATCGCAAATTAAAGGTAAAGATTCACTCTTTCGAAAGCTGTGAACTGCATTTGTATGCAATTTTTAATTTACGCCATAAAACCTTGTAAAGTTCGTAAAAAATTTTGAGATTTGACTGATCTCCATTTATACCCGTGTAACTTTGTACAGAAATCAGTAAAATTATTTTCTAATAATCGGTCTGAAAAGTAAAGACTTCAAGCTTTAAAATGCTTTTTGGAACATCGAATTATAACCATTTTTGACGAAGTTATGCTCTCTTGAAATTTACCAATTTTTTGAGGGCAGAATAGGTGATCCTCTAATTTTGTGGCGGAGTGTATATATATATATAGGTAGGAGACAAATATCTCTTTTGAATCCTGATTGGATCGAGCGACATAGGATTATAAGGATTATAAGCGTTGCGAAACAGTCTCGTTTAAAGTCGAATTGCAAATAGTGAAATAAACAAAGTGACTGATCGAAAGACACGATAATCTCGAGTAGCTAATTGACTCAACTCGATTGTTTTGATAAAAGCAAGGTATCTTCACGTACACGTTTTATCATTATTTAGTTCCATTGAGACTTGTCAATCCTTGTAACGTGTATACATTTTGTAAGCGTAGAGACGCGGCGCATTTATACGTTGGAGAAAGAAATCCGAGAATAAAGGGACGTGGATGGAAAACAACGAGAGGATACGAGCCAGACTACGCGCGACGCGAGTCTGTCGTTTTCTCTTAATTTCGAGACAGACCGCAGTACGATATCGACTACTTCAATTCGGGTGTAGGGCGTTGTGAGGGACCGGGACGAGCGAGTAGCATGAGGAAAAGAGGTAGCAAGTCAGAGAAAAGGAAAGAGAATGTGAGCAATGGACGGATAGACGGGGATAAACTATAGAGTGGGAAGGGGGTGCGCGGTACGGTATAACGGTGCGACCGGGCGCTTCCCGGCGCGTCGTTTGCAAGAGGAAGGAAGAGCGTACGTATGCGAGAGGAGTATGTGTCCCTCGGCTGAGGGTTGAAAAGGGTCGCGGTGGATCGAGAGAGTCCGTGCGAGAGGAACGGAACGGTCGAAAGGATCTAGAGAGTGAGAGAGAGAGCGGAGGAGGGGGGCGGGGGGGGGGGGGGGGGGGGAGAGAGGAGGGCACCAACACCCACGAGAAGTATCCGCTATGCGAACGTTGCGCACCAACTTTTCGGCAATGGGGATGAGTTGGGAGAGGGAGGGATGGCCGGTCGGTTTGGGGCGGTCGAAAATGGTGTTGGAGGACGTAGACATGTAGCGCATACGCCGTCGCGACGGAGGCTGCGGCTACGCGGCGCCTACCAACCACCATCTATAATCTCTATGCAGATATCGATTTTCTACCCTGTATTTCCTAAATTTATGCAAACTAGCAGCGCGCTACCCTTTCTACCGTACCGCTCGTCACTCGCATTGTCACCTTTTCCGGCTCGTTAGCCGGAAATTACACGTAACTGTGGATTCGGCGCATCGATAGATGTTATGCCTTATAATCGTCATTCATCCAGAGGGAATAACAACCGATTGCCTGTGTCTGCGTTAATTAAATAAATCGTTTTGTAAAATAAATAAAACAAATCCTGTTTTTCTGATACCCGGTGTTCTCGACACCGCACCGCGCTGAAACAAATCTCGGTATATTTGTCCCTTATCCTTTGATTTTCCGTATTAATAGACATCTTAAGGCATTTTGTCGTTTGGCCGATAATAATTAGTACAATGTTTCAGTTTGAATAAAATAACTTGATGCTATAGTGTCACAGAGTTCCCTTTTGCGCATTGCTGAGATTCATTTCATCTTGCATATAAATGTTTAAACGTAAGCGAGACCACCCTTTTCTTGTGCAAGATCCGTAATTTACGAGGATCTAAAAGGTTATACGCGAGACCGTGTGCCGCGAGTCCGTGTTAACGCGACGTCCGCGTCGCCAAAACAAATACGATCGCGAGTAAAAACACCGTGAGAAACCAGCGAATCTCGAGACGCTGATGTTCGATATCCGCATTTCGCGACCGTTAAACGAAAACTCGAAACTATGAGTTGGTTGTACTTGGCGAAGACTGCGAAGCACAAGGCGGAAAAGTAAAACGGAAGTGTTGCTCCTCAAACGAAAGGGGAACGTACAGAGCTTATAGGGGTGTCGACGATTTCAACTTTGATGCTTTCGGTGGTTCGTACTCGGAATGGGAAAGACAGCCGCCGATGCCCTTCGATTCGAGAGGCAGTAATATCTACAGAGTTTTTTTACGTAGACCTCGGAATATTGCCTATAAAGAAATCGCGGAGTCGCTTTGTTCGCGTCATAACATAGTAACGTAAAGGGTCGGGCAGATATACATGGCTGGGAAGTTTGCCAAATTAATAAATATATTCCCAGGCTCTCTCTATCCCACTATTCCCACTTGGAATTTTCTTCGTTCCTTTCCACGTACAACTTATCCTTACCGTCGAACGACAATTCAGCCTGAACTGACATTAGGTATCCGCGGCCTCGAATGCGGTGTTGTATTTTGCGTTGATAATGTATGATCACAGATTTTATCCTCTTTTTTACATCACAGTTTTGCGTCTTCAACCGCTGAAATTCGTACATTTTTATTCATTGAATTATAACATGCGGGGGGGGGGGGGGAAGAGGGAGATGTTTTCGTTCATACTGTTTTATATTCTTGACAATGAGTCCGACATTGTCATTACGTCTGATGCTTTTTTACATATTTTTAGCATATTATCATCAAGTATATGCTTTGATTATCGTACTCTAAGTTTTGATATCAATCCTATACTATATGGATACAGCAATTAACAAAAATCAATGTTTGTTTTTAAATATTTAAAGTAACTCACCGCTGATAAAGACTTACAATTAGTTAATTAGTATACCTAATCGAAATATTTGGTTATTGTACATTTCTTAACTTTTTTTCTTTATAATTGAATAAATTGGTATTTAACACCTAAATTCACTTCTTGTTCGTCCTTTGGCCCATGATTTACTTTATAATATTACAAAAATACTTTTTGGTGTTTTTGTTCCGTTTTTTGTTTTCTCTCTCTCTCTCTTTTCTGTTTCGCTAAATAACAGCGGTTATCGCCTTTGAGAAAAATTGTATATCAATAATGCACATGCATTACAGATGTTCGTTCACCGTATGATCGACAATGCAACACGCACTTTATTCTCCATGTTTATAAATAGCCGCGTGAGCATGGACGTTCGTAGTGACGCGTTTTAGCCTCGAGATTCAAGATCACGGAAGACAAAGTACCGAGAGTTGGAGCGATGATAAAATTAATGAAGGAAATATATATTACATCGAGGAAATAAATTGTTGCGATATACTATATGACAAGTTAGAAGTATTGTTCTCTTTTGATACGTCATTGGCGAAGCTACAAAGGGTTTTCTTCTAGTGTCCCTATAATAAGTGTCTGGACAGTCTGTGGTTTTGAAGCAAAATGGCGGTACATATACTATTGTACATGTGTGCGCGTATGTATGTACCTACATACGCACACAATCGAAAATTGACTACCGCCATTTTGCTTCAAGCCGAATTTGACCGATCTGTCCAGACTCTTATTATAGGGACACTATTTTCCTCACGGGTGAAGCGATATCTATCGGGATATGACGGAATGTATTGACATGCATATGTATGCTGTAGAATTGTGATGCGCTCGAGAAAAATGGGGGAGAGGAGAGAAAGAAAAAGTGAATTACATGGCGCGAACTCTCATATTTGATCTAAAATAAATCGGCAGCAGCTGCCGTGGCAGGTGCCATGTCGTCGGGTAAGATTCGCTCGATACGATTCGTAGCGGAAACGATCGATTCATCTCCTTTTCACAATCAGTCTAAAATAAAATGTCTTATATAAACTAGAATTTACAATCAATTCAGAGAGTAAACGCCATTTACGGTCAGGACTGGATCTTGGTAATCTAATAATATTTTTTGCGTGAATTTTATGTACAGACGGCGTCTCATTGCTCTAGCAAACCACGTGTTATTATTTGCAGACTTCAAACGCAGTCTCAACTAACCCCTGGTTTCCATGCACGCGTTGCCGCGCGTTATAACGCGCGTCAAACATGCGTCTCCATAAGTTACTCCAATGAAATACGTGCTTTTTTTCAAACGCGCGCGTTTGACGCGCAATTTAACGCGCGGCAACGCGTGCATGGAAATCAGGGGTAAAGCTAGAACAGTACCTACTGTCATATAATTAAATTAATAATCAATTTAATCACACTAACACAAATCGTTAGAATATTAGAGACATGTGATATGGAAAGTACGGAATATATGTATAGGATATGTTGCGAAAAATAACATCCCAGCCAGGATTCGAACCTGGATCTGCAATCCGTACACGCGTCTAAACCAATTTGGCCACTGAGGCATGTAAATAAAATTTACATTAAACGTTTGGATTATATTTAACTGAATTGTTTTTTTGGGGCATTGCTTCGCGTGTCACACTTTGTCGAATGACAATAAAGGGAAAGATGACAATAAAGGGAAAGGACATAAGAGTAATCGTGTGAAATTAGTGACGTGGGCGAGATTGCCGCGCCTTCGGGATAGCGCATGTACGCATGTCACGATATTATGCGTTCTCGGTACAATTCCCGTGAACACGGCTCTCCTTCGCATTCGGCATACCTGATATCGAGTATACGCAGGATGCACCGTAAACGCGCGACGCTTTCTCCAGCGAGGAGCGGACCGCAAATGCACCTCTTATCCGCTTTATTCGCGAATGCGCGCGCGGGCGCGTATAAGCGTGTAAGAACGTGCCTGACATTTTATCCACGTGCGCCCGCGCCCGCGCTCGCGCCCGTTCCCGTGCACGGAAATGTCGGAACGTCGATGCGTGATAGCTGCGCGCGGACCCGTCGCGTCGCCGTTTCGACTACCTATTCCTCGACTGCCCTTCGTCCGATCGCAATTACGGTAAATGCGAACGATCATCAAGTTAATACCGTTAAATGTATGTATGTACACTCGTGGTCAGAGTAGTTGCAACACTTCTTTTTTTAATAAGTTTAGGGGGGGGGGGACGCGCATTTAGATTCAGAATGAGAACTACTACCTTCGCTTATACGCAATCATCAGTAGTAATAATATTGTCAAACTTGCACATACAAATGTGTTATAGCATACGTACATTAAACGATAAGTATTATGTGCCGCGAGAAATCTGTAATAAAGTACTTAGCTAGCAAAAGTTTCTAAGGGACATCTTGGGGACGTTTAAACATGGGCGTAGCTAGACTGTTTTTCTGGGAAGGGGGGGGGGGGGAGGCATGGCCTCTCCCCAGATTGATCAAATTTTTTCATCTACATACTCCCCGGATTAAACCCATCGGATTGAAAATAATTGAATAATATTAGAACAATATTTCAGAACATTTATACTTATTTTAAAAGAAACAAACATGATGGGTATGTAATAAACAACAGATCATGAAAGTCTTAAGCGACGATTCTTTATCGCAGAACTATCTTTTTCAGCTAAGATCTCTTTAAACGAGAAATAGTAGATAACAATTTAACGTACTAATAAATAAATAAAAATTGAAAACACCACAAATCCTGCAAGAGCAAAGAAAAAAGAATTGAATATTTGGTATATAGTTCAATGGTAGTAACGAAATCTTCATCACATTTGATTTTTATAGGTGGATGTATGTACATTTACTTTTGAGCAGTATAACTCAAGAAACATCTAGGTCGGTATTCACAGTCGGATCTTATTTTAAGACCGTTTTAAGTAATGTCTTAAGACGCAAATACGGCTCTGTGATTGGTTCGTGACATCTTAAGATTGTACTTAAGACGGTCTTAAATATAAGATCTGAATACCGGCCTATGAATACCGGCCTGTGATTGGTTTATGATATATTAAGATTGTACTTACGACCGCGGTCTTAAATACATATAAGAACCGACTATGAATATCGGCCGTAGTGTAGAACCAAAGCGACAATGCACGAAATTTGTAGTATGATGACAGATGACTCATGGCTATTTAGCCAATCACAATCGAGAGATTTCCATATGTTTAAAGAGATCTTAGCTGAAAAAGATAGTTTCGCGATAAAGAATCGTCGCTTAAGACTTTCATGATCTGTTGTTTATTACATACTCAGTTTGTTCCTTGTAAAATAAGTAGAAATGTTCTGTTACTAATATTGTTCTAATATTATTCAATTATTTTTAATCCGAAGGGTTTAATCCGGGGAGTATGTAGGTGAAAAAAATTCGATTAATCTACGGCTCTAGGGAGAAGCCATGCCTCCCCCCCCCCCCCCCAGAAAAACAGTCTAGCAACGTCCATCATCTAAAAGACGTCTGAAGTTTTTTAGATGCCTTTTAAATGCCCATTTTTTGGGACATCTTTTGGAGGCTTTGTTAGCTGGGTAGTAGTATTCATTCTGAATCTAAATGTTTCTAAACGTATAACGCGTTTACGTAAACGTTTCTAAGCTTATTAAAAAAAAGTGTTGCAACTACTCTGACCATGAGTGTACACCCTCGTTGTTAAGCTGACTGTTAAAATTTTTAATGGCGTCATATTAATTGAATCGACTTGTCGCGCGTTATTGTTGTTGTTGTTTCCTCTTTTTGTGTTATTAATTTAATTGTCAATAGATTTAACAATTTTCCTGCTAACAATTTCTTTAGAATTTACTTGCAAGTTGCTGATATACGTTATATAATGTATTTTATTTTGTTATTTGTTTAATTTTAACTCGTATGTTTAATCAAAGTTAACTATTATTGATATTATTGTAAGATTGATCGCGGTAAGTTAGGGTGAGTTAGAACTAACGATGGGCTGAGAACGCGCACTGATTCGCTTCAAATATATATAACGATAATAATCTTGAACCATATCAAATATTATCAATATTAAGAGCTTGAATATCTCAAAACTTTTGAATGTTTTAAAAATTAAATTTTATTCTCTCTTAAATTTTATCTATTTTTAAATAACATTTTAGTCTATAATAATTTTATCCTCCGTTTTACACGTAGACATAGAAAACAATTTCATCTTTGAGAATTCGGAATGTTTCAATTGTTTGAGAGAAAGACTTCCGAGGAAAGATTTTTGAGGTATTTGAGACCTTGAGGAGGTCTCCAGTTTGAAATAAGCAATTCGAATCTTTAGATGATGAAATTGTTGGAAAACTTTGAAAAGGAGAACTTGAACGTCCTCCATCGCTAAGCTAGAACACGTTGGCTAGAGATCTTCCGTCTCCTGTCGTACAAGGTGTACGGACGTGTGCACGTGCATAGCAAAACGGGCTAGGCGAGATAGATCGCGCGCGCAGTACGCTTGGATGCATTCCACGCACTTTCAATGCATTTCTCAGGGTTCTTATGCATGCGTGTATTTGCTATTCCGAGGGTGACAGGGGTCGCACGCGTGCGCTGCATATCGCGGACGGCCGAAAGACGTCCCTCGTCTCCACGAGCGATTGTCGCTGGACGCTATTCTCGCTCAGCTCGGGACGTATGTACAAACTTTACAAACTCGACGAAATATCCAAATCGAACGTCACTCGGACTAAGGATACTCTTAAATCGTTCCGCCGTACAAAAAGATTAAACCAAAGCAAAACGCGTTAATCGAAATGAGTAGCAATTTTAGATTGTTTTACGCGATTTCGATATTTAATTAAATTTCTAACAAAATTTCTCTCTAGCAACAGCTTTTTTTTATCAGGAAAAAAGTGACAATTACGTGTGCGTAATTATGTGTTATAGTTATATCACAATAGAAATCGATGGATGTCAATGGTACGATTGTCGATGATACTCTGGTATTTTACGATTTACTTTCCTTTCCTTAGAACGAGAAGCTGGAAGTAAAACAGAAATGGGCCTCACGGCTTCTTGGAAAGTTGCGGAAGGATATAACGCAAGAATACCGAGAGGACTTTGTGTTGAGTATCACGGGAAAAAGACCAGCGATGTGCGTTTTGAGCAATCCTGATCAAAAGGGCAAAATGCGTCGAATCGATTGTCTTCGTCAAGCGGACAAGGTAAGTCCGGTGAATCGAATTTATTAGTGTTTCCTTATTTATATTTCATCAAACGAATTTTTATTAAAGAGAGATTAATGAAGAAACATCGGTATTTAAAAGCGAGAGTTTTTACGCACACTCTGATCGTAACGATCTTTGTTCGACATCTCTGTGATAGGTATGGAGGTTGGACCTAGTTATGGTGATCCTTTTTAAGGCAATTCCATTGGAATCGACAGACGGCGAACGGCTCGAGAAAACTGCGGAATGCGCGCAACCAGGACTTTGCGTCAATCCTTATCACATCAACGTTTCCGTTCGGGAACTGGATCTCTATCTCGCCAACTTTATCACGAGTCACGGTAAGAAAGATTACGATCGACAATCGTCGCGATCGGATCGTCGATCCAAAGTACATTTGAGGGTCGATTTGCTCGACAATTTTGATCGGATCTAATTTGAGAAAGCAAATATAGCACTAACATTTACATTGATTATATTTATTTATCGCGTATCTGTTTTATACGTATTATATTTCTCAGTGATTACGTGTAAGCGTGACCTCTTTGACCTCGTAACGTGCTGTTAAAGCGAAGCGGAGTGAAGCATAGCGTAGCGCGGTAGCATAGCGAGAATCCATACTTTGGACAATGTAGAGGCAAGCCGCCTGAAGTCATGCAATCAAATTATCAAGATGATGACGTGACGTGACTTTTTCACTTGAATTTTTCAAACAGTTCCAACAGTTCCAAAAATATACAGGACTAAAGCGAAACGAATCGAAAATCGAATGGCAAACGCGGAAGCGACAAACATACGTTGACGCTTGCTTTCTCTTTCTTTCTTCTCCCTCTAACATTCACAGAAAATGATAATAATTTTGCAGTTTACTGTATAATATAATTAACTCTCAAAATACACCTATCAATCAAAAGTTCGCTAAACAGAGACAGAATTGCCGCAAAGCAACCCATTTAACTATAGATTCGACTGAATTTTTGTCATCCCCCAATGCAAAATATAAAAAAGAAAAAATATACAGTGTTGGCAATATTGCTAATATAGTAGTCTCACCGCTATATACAACATCTCCTCTTCATATAATTTTTTCTTTTTAACATTCATGGGTGATATAGTTAATCCGAATATAATTTTACTTGGTGAACAAATGTTACGAGCAAAAAGGTACGCAAAATGCGTGAAATTTGGAAAAGAAATAGTTGGTGCGATTTTGCTCGCGAAGGTCGCGAAAAGGGACTTTTCTACTGGTCTCTATCGGGCACACCAAATATCTGTATCAACGTCTCATAATATTCGTGTACGAGCATTCTACACATGTTCCCATATAAATTATTGCATGTTTGTATGCGTGTCTTTCACGTCTTCGTATGTCTGCGCATCGACGCGAACGGTGTGCCGAATGAACATGTAGAGAAAATGTGCACGCAAGCGCGTGATCATGCTTGCCGCTGTATGCTCGCTCTATAAATAAATAGGCAACGGACATCTTTAGCGAGAGCTCACACAGCTTCGCTTATACGTTGATTTTCTCTCATGTCACTGAAAATACCTGAATATTTTTGCACTTGTGTGAGGATTCGTCGTGTGCCATTCCAATTGATTTTCAAATGTCAAAGCGATACCCCCACGTAGCGTTTCAAAAAAAGTATAATTAAAATAAATGAAATGATATGAATTTCAAGTAAAGGTTGGATTTTACGAATACATATTGTAATCTTTATTCATTTAAGAAACAAAATGATCGATGGTCTATGATTTTTAACAGTTTGTGATCTATGAGATACGAAGCTTCGCTTTCTCAAGACGGACAACTGTAACAAGATTTGAAATAAAATTTGTCTCGCATTTTGTTATACGTATAATAAACGTAAATCGTATACTTCCATAACTGTTTATAAATTGGTTTAGATTTTTTAATGATCGTTTAAGTATGATTTTTGTAATATATGACTTGTGTCATATACAGGGTGAGAAAAATACTCAAATGTACATATACCACAATATGCAATTATAATTAATTGTCTAGTTTCCTTTTACGCGTACTCTCTTTTCTTTTACTTTTGATTGTTTCTCGTAGGATTTACTATCAAACCCGAGTTTCTATTGCCACATCTCTGCCTTCACCCCTCTCGATCCACTCGAGAAATCGCTGTACATTCGAGTATTTCGGACCCTCGAGTATTTCGGTGATACGTTGCGTAATGAGATTTGCGTAAAACGCGATGGTCCTAAACGCTGTGCGGTGGGAAACGTTATGCGCTTTTCGTCAAAAGAGAAGTTTTATGTAATTTTCTTTATTTGAATATTTCGAGCTTGTAAGCTAACGTCGTCGAGTTTCACGGCAACTATTCGATTTCTGAAAAATGTACTGGAAAGGAAAGAAGCGCGCTATTACTTATCGTTACAAATAAATTAATTACTTTTTTTTATTAATCGAGCGCGTTTGTCATTTTTTTTCTGTTATAGAGGTACTTAATGGCATCTGCAACGCTAGCAAGGAGGAGGACAGGCGTCGAAAAGGTACCGGCATAATTTTGCAGTTCACATTTGTGCAATTATATCCGTTTAACTCGTTTCGAGAGAAGCATTCACGTACGCGCTTTTTGGTTGATCGTTTCCCATAAAATTTTTATACGCACATGCGCGAACACATATCCAAACTCATAGCATAATATGTACCGGGCCTTAGCAAATCTGTACGGATATTAAATATTGTTCGCTGGGTTTTGTTCCCAGGTACAGGATACCATGAACTATATAATGGTGTCGTCTGCAATGATACGATCCTTGCGACAGGTGTCTTCAGCTCCAAAGAGCTCTGGATGCTTTCAAAAGGTACGACGCTACATTTCTCATAGATTCAAACTCGAGTTCTCCCGTTAATCGCACGCAACTTGACTTTAGCAGCCTCACACGGCTTACACGCGTTTGTACATCCGATAAATTTCGCATTCGGATCGATTTTGCACTATTAGATTAACATTTTCTCAAGATATTTCATATGCGCGATGATTCCTCTGTGGATGCTTTCGAAAGGTGACGAACAGCTCAATGCGAAAGACCTTTTGAAAGCATCCTGATATAGTTACAAACGTTGATACCTTTCCGCTTGAAAAAGAGAAATTCATATTGTACGTCATATTTCTGTAAGAGGGATACGATATAATATACATATAGTATCTCGAGGTAAGTCTACAATGAGCTTTAAACGCTGCGACGGGTCGTTACCCCTTTGGAAGGTTATACGCGAGTTTTCGGCGTGGATTCATTATTGGCAATCTCAATAATAACAAACGGTTCTGAATGGCAATACGCCATTCGTTGGAAATCGGAAATGATTCAAATAAAAACTGTCGCGCTTCTCTCGAATAGCTCGACCCGTATTTATATCCAATATCTTCTTTTAGACGCGAGCGTGTTAGATCAAGAATATAATTTCTCAATTATGTACAATATATTGTGTGATTGCCACGTCTTTACTTCAGTGTAGCGGAATTTTTAATTCCTCGTGCATTTATTACACATTTATTACGTTGTGTGTGTAGCTTGATAGCTGAATGAGAGATTTGCTAATGAATCTTTTGCTAATGAATCTTGGAACTCTCTTTTACGCTTATTGAAAGTATTAGAAATGCTTTGATTTTTCTCCCCCTCCCCCTCTCTCACTTACTTTTTCCATCTTTCCCCCTCCTCTCCTACCTTCCCCCTCTCCTACCATCTTTTCTCCCCCCTCTCTCTCTCTCTCTCTTTCTCGGTTTTTTTTGTTTGTTTTTTTTTGCGCGGAAGCACCGTTTTCGCGATCGTGCTCGCGGAGTGCAAGGAAAACGAATGACACACGTACGAGCGTGCTAAGAACCGTAGCTGCTAATGTGCGTCTGGTTTCAGCGTCCATACTGCATGACCTCAGCGACATGCAGCCTCAAATAAACGCGATCAAAATAGAGCACCCGCCGTACTACTGCAGCAGCTACACCCCACCATCCGCAGCCACGACCGCGGATCACGTTCAGCCGGCGGCTAGCTTCAGTGAGTTTCAAAATCTGCCTTTGCCCTTATTTTTAGTAGACAGAGTCGGGGTCGAACGGTAGCCGCGGCGTAACACGCTCTCGTCTGTGTCCGTTAGGCTCGCTAAACTAGTTCACGTCGTATAAGCGGAAAGAACTCGGAACCGGAGCTCGGAGCTCGGAGCTCGGCGGAGGGGGAAGGAGGAGGAACAGGAGGGAAGGACAAAATTATTCGTTCGCACGTAAATGTTGCTCCCTTGTGTTGATTCTGTCGTCGAAACAGTGGGAACCTTGCTTCACCTGGTCTTATTTGCTTTTTTTTTATTGCAAAATATCCGTAAATCGAAAAAGCTATACCTATGTTACGTTGATTCTATTATTATTACGACGGTTATTAATTTTTGTGTTCTTTGAATTGTTTTGTCATCTCCTCTCAGAGATACCTTTATTTTATCTTTATATTCTTCTTCAGCATATGTAGATGTATACATTCCTGATAAAAAATGTTAGATTGTAGGCGAAAACGAAAGCGAAAGAAGAGAAAATGTGAAATTACCTGCGTGGCCTGAACTGTTTTGCGTCATGATCGATTGTACGTCGTTTGTCGATATATTTCCTCCCTTTATCTTCCGCAGACGTTATTTTTTCAGTTTTGTACTCATGAAGATGAAATATACATATAACAAAGCGAAAAGAACGCGTCAGCGAAATGTATATCTCAAGCGTATATTTCGAGCTAGCGAGCTATTTTATTTGCGTAATTGAACAGATTATTGCTTTTTCCGGTATTATTTTTCATACGAAATGATAATATCAGCGAACGATGAAGGAAATATTAGGGATAAAGGGAAGCGAGAACGAGACTGGACAAGTAAGGACATGCACTATTAGAGGAGATGACGTCAAGAGGGACAATTAAGGGGATCCTAAAGCCGTCTGTACTACCGACGGAAATGTGATTTTCGCACAACTGCCATTTTTTATTGGATTTATAGAATTAAAAATCCTTTTCCAGGATTAAAGTATAAATGCAAACGGATACGGCGCTGTTCGATTTTACGTTAAAAAAGAAAAAAAATTTATTATATAAAATTTTTTTTTTTAACGTAAAATCGAATATCCGTTTGCGTTTATACTTTAATCCTGGAAAAGGATTTTTAATTCTATAAATCCAATAAAAAATGGCAGTTGTGC
The DNA here is from genome assembly GCA_035220615.1 of Leptothorax acervorum. Lineage (NCBI taxonomy): Eukaryota > Metazoa > Arthropoda > Insecta > Hymenoptera > Formicidae > Leptothorax > Leptothorax acervorum. Next base: position 112,666 of record JASTWQ010000247.1, on the reverse strand, counting down.
GAAAATCACATTTCCGTCGGTTGTACAGACGGCTTTAGGATCCCCTTAAAGGATAATATATTATATGAGATATGGTACTCAGCCAGGGTCGCGAGGGATGAGTCTCGTTGCAAGAAGCGTTAATTCCTACCTAGCAAAATTAAGAGACGGTACCAATTGCCAAACAGATAGACGAAATTTACAGTCGAAATAAAATAAAACCACTTTATATCGGGCATGTTTATTATACGCACAGAAAATTTTAGCGATAAGCATACGTGAATTGTTGCCAACTGCATCTCTATGATATCTTTATTTTCTTTTTATCGTACATACATTCCCCTTTATATATTAACGATGGCGCGTGGAGCATGCGCGATCGACTGTATATTATTCATAACTTGAAAAATATATCGGTGAAAATAACGGTGAAAAATATATCTAAAAGAGGCACGTGCGGTGTTTGGAAAGAACGACACAGTCCTAATTTATATACAACAATATATATATAATTTATATCGCGCGCGTTTTGTTTGACGATTATTTCGCAAAATCTCTGTCGCAGAGTCTCTACTCTCTGATCTTCGTTTTGTCGCTTGGAAATGTCGACCCATGTTGATCCACGTATTCTTTCGTGCGTAGGTCCACCACCGGTTCATCAATTAATAAGGAACGATAAGACTGAGAAGCCGCCGACAGTAACGGTTTCGAGTGCACCGACATTTTCGTCGGTTCTCAGGCCGGAAGATGGACACCGAGGAATAGAATCCCCGCATTCGCAAACGGGTATGTACTCGTTTTTCAGTTTTTGCCGGTTTTTGGATCTACGAATTGTCTCTCTCTCTCTCTCTCTCTGTCTTTTTCTCTCGTCCGTTCGCTCTCGACAACGTTGCGAATCACTCTAATTTAGCTACCATCCGATGATTCGCATGAAGAGGGAAGGATGGACGATCTACATCTGCAAATATATATTTTAATATTATGAGGATTGAATAATTTACTAAAATTGCTGCAGTGTTGACGATATGCTTTTTCCAACGATGAAAATTCTTTATAAATCAGGGCTCTTTTTACAAAAACGATTACTTACACTGTTAAATTTGTAGTGTGAAATTTAAACCAAGTTTCTTGAGTTAAGTGAAAGAAACTAATATTTCATTGTTTTTAACTGCCACGTGTGTCGAAATTACTCACCGTGTAGTTATTTCAACCCATTATTTAGTTAAATTAACGAAATATTAAGTAAAAGCAGTGGCGACTCAATGTTAGAGTCATTTTTTTACTATTCCGTAGGTCGCCACTGCTCCTACTCAATATGTCGTTAATTTAACTAAATAATGGGTTGAAATAACTACACTGTGTGTACTTTCGACACACGTGGTAGTTAAAAACAATGAAATATTAGTTTCTTTTACTTAACTCAAGGAACTTGGTTTAAATTTGACACTACGAATTTAACAGATAATGTAAATTTTTAATATCGGCGATATACCACATCTTGAAAAATCTTACGCTCGTCAGAAATGAGAATACACGTGGACAATTGCAATTTGTATTTAATGAAACCGTTTCAATTTGATGAACCAAGTTTGTCAAGTTACGGAAAATAGACTATAAATAGATTTTATCTAACACCCAGCGGTACTTAAAACGAACGAAAATTTTGAAAATATTCTGGAATGTTTAAAGTATTTACGATATATTTAAGCCTGCTTTATCGAGCTAACAATTAAGGCTTAAGGTTTTATTGACGCGAGAAGAAGTTAGAGATTTATATAGATTTACAATTTACACAGTTGCTCTCGTGTATTCTATCCGCACATGATATAATTTATATTATTTATAAGACAGCTAACTTAAAAATTACGGTTGATGATAAATGAAATTCTTACATTGTTTTTAAGCAGCCACAGTTCGTGGAAATTTAACTGCTAGAATCTAGGAATCTTTGATTTACATAAATGAAGATTGTATAACTAACAAGGGAAAAGGAGTTATATAGTGTTTTCTTATTGATAGCAGGATCGAAATTAGAACACGTAATACATAACGAATAACGTGTAGGTATGTTGCATTAGTAAATATTTCAGTGGAAGTGTTTCTCGATAAACACTGGAGATTTGTAAAATTTCAACTACGATTTGAAAAGAGTCATATCGAAGTGAGACATCAGCGACCTTCGCACCATCGAATCGCTATGTCTTTTATCGAGGTACGCTATTATCCTGTAAGACACGACACGACATTAGAATCCTTTCGTTATTCCCTTCCCCTGCCCCCTCGCCCCATCTCTCTGCTTTTTCTTCCCTCTCTCCCTTTCTCGTGCATGCACGGATCTGGGGCGCATGTTTGGTGACCAATAACTTTTTAACTATTTAACTAACACGCATCTCTAACAGAACTTATCGCGTCGATCATGCTTTCAAAGTGATCAATGTGCTTCACATTGAGTGCAGAGAATCAAATTAATAATCAAATTAATATTTTGTCGGTTATTAATTATCGCATGCATCTCGATCATAGAGAAACGATATTGTTGAGAAGCGATAAGCGATGGGTCAAGTGCTAATTCGTTAGCAGTTATATGTATTGTTTTCCTTGAACTTGTCACTTGTGATTCGAATAAAAAATTATACCTAGCTATTCGAATAGTTAAATCTCAATGTTTGCTTTCCTTAATGCCGTTGGAACTCGCGCAACAATTATTTTTTCAACAATATTCATGATATTGTTTTATAAAAGACAATAATAATGTATATGTACACGGTACCACGTAAGAGTTTATCGAGGCATTATGGGAAATGTATTAATAATTTTGTGTGTATGTACATAGTATATGCATACATATCGAAATTCACCAAAGAATGCTATAAATTATATTAGTGAAATCAAACCGAGAGTTGTACACAACAATTAATAATGTATTATATTCTTATCTCCATATATAGGTATATAGGGTGTTGTTTTCACGTTACAGTCATGTTTAGATCTAAATTTAAAATAATTGCAAAGCGTATTAATTATTTTATTTCCAACAAAAACAGAAAATAAATAAAAGTGAATTAAAAACAAATCTTAAAGCAAATCTTCAAAGTAACCGCCCCCAGCCCAAACACACTGCTCCGCACGTCTTCTTAGCGATCTTCTCATTCTCATTCTTTCACAAACACATTTTTGGACATATATTTATATGAAATTTTTTACTCATTTCAATGATGAGTAGAATATGCTCCTGAAGTAGCGGTCCACATTAATGATACATCTTGCATATTTGGCTTACGGAATGGCTTACGGTTTGATAAATATTTTCTTTCGATTAATAATATCGTATTTTCTTCCGTTATTAATCGTTATTAATAATATCGTATTTTCTTCCGTTTATAATTTATTTGGTGAACTTGTTAAGTCGATTTAATCTTTTAAAGTTTGTGCCATTAATATATTAAAATGTAAATTTGAATGGAAAGCATAATATCTACCTATTTATGCAAGTGAATAATGATAAGAAAAAAAATTCAGATTTTACTTACATAATTAATCTAAATAATTATGTTTTTTTTAAACTTACACACAGAAAAATATATACTACCTGCAAGTTAATATTACCTGCTTCAAGTATTTGATAAGTTCATATATCCGCAAATCTACCATAAAGTCGTCATAAGTATCACATTTACTCAAAACATACTCTAGATGTTAGCAAGTTTAGTACTTAAAACAAGAATATTAAATTAATACGAACATTCTGTTTACTTACAATATAGAGTCCACGGAAGAGAAGCATATACTTCAATAAAGATATCACATTTTCTTGAAAGGTTTATCCGTTATTTGAATCAAGTAAAAATTTTATTCTTCTAGAATAATAGTTTACTTCAAAAAAGAATTTGTATTTTTGCTGATTACAATTGATATTATTTTTATTTTTTTAATTTTCTTTAATTCTTTAGTTCTTAAGTGGAATGTAGGTTAGGAGGTTTTCGTGCGCGGTGCGGAGGGGTACAGTTTAGAATATAAAAATTCCTGTCCTCAGGTGGACTCGAACCCAGTTCCTCGTGGTTATGAGTCTGACACTTTATCACTAGGCCACATCTCTGATTATATTCTTAGTGCTGCAGTATCTAGTTTTCACAGAAGTGATTCATTGATTTCAAGTATTTCATATTCTTACCTAAAGAATCAGTAAATATTCAAATCAAGCTTATGTTGCTTTTCTTAAATAAAGTTTCAGAATATACTTGAAAGAAGAATAAAATCTTCTTTTGAGCACATGAGTATAAGCTTTTCTAATACTTGTGATGAGTATATCTTAAAACTAATATTAAGAAAATATTCTTTGTTGAAGAAAACTATTATTCAAACCAAATAAAATAAAATGAGTAATTGCTTTTCTTGGCTGTAGAACGATATTTTTCTGTGTGTACGCGATAACAAGTTGGAAATATGTTAAATTAGAAAATTCAGTTCATCCTTCTTCTTTCTTTCTTCTTTGTAATAATCTATATTTATTTAATAATAATAATAATCAACGAGCCATATACTTTAAATAATCTGCCATTAATATGCAGCGTATATTTTTATATTGTACATACATTTTTTAAATTTTGATTGAAATTGTTTTACATTTTTAACATTTATCATGCGATAAGCCTAAATTAAATTTAACTGATACAGTGAAACCTGATGTCTATGTTGGCCACTGGTGGTGAAACTGAAAAACGGCCAACTTAAACAAATGGCCAACTTATAGAGGAATGTACATAAAAATCATATTGCAGAATCAAAGTTTATTTATATACAATTTTACATTAGTTTACTTACATATACATTAACATAATTATTAAATAGAAAAAGGCTCTCAAGAATAAATCAATAAAATAAACAAGGCAATTAGAGCCGGCCGCAGTAATTCGTACGCAATATATTAATTAAAATCGTAGTACATTAAAATACGAAAATTATTCGAACGAACGTTTTAGCCCATTTTTTGGGCCATCTTCAGCGTAGTCACAATCAAATACCGCGAGTGACATTAAGTCAAATTTGCAGTCCCTATCATAGTCAAACAAATAAAAAGTCACGGTCCTTGTCTGTTGGCCTTCCAACCTGGGAGTTAAAACCTGGGAGTTTGAAGATGCCTGGTGTGCTTCGGAGTACGCACTCGACTGCATTTCTCTACGAGAGACCACGACCAACAGATAAGGACCGTAACTTTTTATTTGTTTGACTACGATACGGACTGTGAATTTGACTTAATGTAACTCGCGGCGATCAGACTATTGTAACTCGCGGTATTTGATTGTGACTACGCTGAAGATGGCCCAAAAAATGGGCTGAAACGTTCGTTCAAATAATTTTTGTATTTTAATGTACTACGATTTTAATTATTATATTGCGCACGAATTACTGCGCCCGGCTCTAATTGCTTCGTTTATTTTATTAACACAATTATTGTTTTTATTTTTTATGTTTCCGACCGTGGATTTCGCGATTTTAAATTGTTCAGCTATTTTTCTTTGACTGAGACGCCCTTATCCAACAGATCTAAAACTTCTCTTTTCTTTTTGATTGTTAATTTATTTAATTTTTTTTGTTTTGGAGCCATTTTTTATTATTATACGTACGATTTTCACTGTAAGAAAAAATAAATTTATTAATAATTATTAAATATCTACCTTTACTTTGTTAAAAACACGTAGAAAAAAATAATTACCGAAGAAACGTTATAAAATACAATATTATATACAAGCAAAAGTTAAATGGTTACTGACTATTTATTACTGCGTAGACAAAGCAAAACCTACAGCTGCGTAAACACTGATATAATTCTCTGTTTACAACAAGTTCGAAACTTCGAAGCGTTTGATTTTCATTGGTATATACATATGTCGCAGGTATAATACAATATCAGGCATTTTGTAAAATGCCCAGGCATTTTACAATAAACCGACAAAACGTGAGTAGAAGTATTTACATCCTGTTATGTCTGCTTATTTTCAGGCATTTTACAATTTAAGCCTAATACGAGTTAGTCAAAACACACAAATGTACTAAACTGAGAGCGGTCACGCCAGCGATCTATTGAGTTCTAAAATTGTGGATGTAAATCACGCATGTACTTTGCAAGTTGAAGCCAGGTCCACCTTACACCGACCCCTGCACGGGGGGTGCAGGGGGCAGAGCTCCCCCCCCCCCCCCCTCGACCACGCCTTCAATAAATAATATTTACAATTTTAATGATACAATTATGGTTAAAGCAGAGAATACTTTGTATTCTCATGCTTCCTAACATAATATATAAAATTGTATATATACTTTTTTATACCAACTATTCTCTGCTTTAACAAAAAGATGTGTTTTGACTAGGTCGTATTAGGCAAATTGTAAAATGCCTGAAAATAAGCAGGCATAACAGAATATAAATAGTTCCCCTCACGTTTTGCCGGCATTTTGTAAAATGTCTGGGCATTTAAATTTACAAAATGCTTGATATTGTATTATGCCTGCGACATATATGTATATTTCTAAAAACGGCCAACATACACAGGGTCAATTTTATACAAATGCAAGGAAATGTGGCCAAAATACAAGGTAGATAGGTGGCCAACTTATCACAAAATTTTCCTATTCAAATCAATACATTTTTAGCGGTTCCGTGAAAATATGGCCAACTTATTGTTAGATAGGTTGCCGAGTTATAGAGGTGGCCAACTTGACAGGTTTTACTGTATATCAAATCGGTAAATCGACATGTAATCAATTAAAAATCTTGGAGATAGTATCCGATCGCTTCTGTCTTTATTGTCAATCTAAAATTATTTGCTAAAGTTTATGTTACTCTCTTATGTTACCCTTTGACTCATGTTGAGTCAGTCATGTAATGTTTAAAATATTATCCCTGGTAAATATGGAGTGGTTGAAGTCGTACAGAGCATTAATTTTATGGAAATTGTTTAAATTTTAAAGAAAAAATATTGTGATAAATATTAATTATAAAATATAAAAAATTATACAAATAGGGAACTTTACGTCGCCAGCCAATAATTAAAAATGTGGTTTTTTAAAATCGACCCAACTGATCATATTTATTGTTAATCGCACAGTGCGATAGTTATTGTTAATTAATTATTGCTGGCGAAAGAAATCTATTATTCTTTTAATTTACATATATTTTTGCTATAAAAGCACCATGAGTATGAATCCTAGATGGAGTTACGATTGATGTTTACGCAATGTTTGTGGCAACAATACACAAATTGTTTTCAGTCATCAAACACGTTTGTATGATTTTGCACACTCACATTTGCTATCAGTGAAGCGACCTCTATATTGATGACATCGTTTGTATAGATCTCGGAATGCTTGTTTAAATGTGTCGCAAGAGAGGCTATTTTGAATTCGGCGGTCACCATCGTTCGAATGTCACTGACGGGGTAGAGTTCCGAAAGCGGTGCACCTCCGATTTCGATGAAACTTTCTAAAAAGCTTTTCGCCTCCATTTCGGGTTAAGATAAAAGCCCTTAAAGGGAATCTTGGTGACTCCTATGACAAAGCTACGATATTTTTTAAGATAAAATGATAAAAAGCATAAGAAGATTTTAACAATTCTACAGGATATTATAAATTGAATATGCATTGAAAACATGTTCTACATGGATTTTTATCTTTCCGTGTGAAGCGAGGTCCACCTCACCTCATCCCCTGCTTATAGGGCGGAACAACGTCTATCATTGTATGGTTCAGGTTTTCAACTTTCCACGCAAAGCGAGGTTTTCCCCATCCCACCCCTGCTTACAAGGCGAAACGATCTATCATTATTGTACGGTCTATCATTGTGCGGTTGTCGGGTCCACATGGGTTTCAACATTGTCAGATCAACAAACTGGCGCTTTGGAAACCAAAGTGTTATTTAAAAATTCACATTATTTATTTGTAACTTTAACGCTGTATATCTCGAAAACTAGAGCAGTTAGCTAGTTAGAAAACTAGAGCTTTATAAGACCTATACATATAATTTTTTGTTCAGTGTAAAAAATACTACTAGAAACCATTAATATAAACACTTACCATTCTTTTTACTATTTTATTAAAAAAAATGGCTCTTATAAGAGTCGCTTTAAGGGGTTTTATTTTAACCCAAAATGAAGCTTTTTACAAAGTTTTATCGAATATAATTTTGGAGATGCACCGTTTTTGGAACTTTATCCCACTGACGTTGTAAAATCGTTTTCCCTTCAGGGCGGTTTTCAGTTTGGAGAACGACATAAAGTCCGCAGGGGCTATTACTCAAGATTCGGAGCGGCCGAATTTTGCTGGACGCGACGCCTTCTGCACGACAACGCACTCGCGCATTCGAGATCATCGATCATTGCATATCATTGAAAATATTTTTGGCAAAGAGGAGAGTGTATCAGTGTGTTGGAACGCTCTCCTTACTCTCCACATTTGGCCCCTGCGGACTTCATGTCCTCAAAATGAAAACCATCCTGAAGAAGACGTCAATGACATTCAAAGGAATGTGACTGCCGAATTCCACAGCCCCTCTTGCGACACATTTAAACAACCATTCCATCTATATCAGAAGAAGTAATCATTCGTTCCTTAGATTCGAGTAGTCGATTGGTTTTGATCAATTGCTTACACAGCAAAGTCTGCGATATGCCCTTTCCCTGCCACATAGGGCATATATGCGTCAGCCACTGTGAAGTTGGCACCTCATTTTTAAAAATTGGACATTTTATTAAGAGTTCCATTTGCACCCACAATAGTTCTACAGTTCCTGATAGATTTCAGAAATAGTTCCGTCGATTTAGATAAAAATATAACGATTGAAAAAAATGAGGTGCTAACTTCCCGTGGCACCTCAAGTTTCGAAAATATTGATTTTTATTACGGAATTCTATAGTTCTCGAAGAGTTCTATAGTTCCTGATAAGTTTTAGCGATAGTTCTGGTCTTTAAGTATTTTTAAATAAATTTTTTATCTGACCGCTGGCACCTCAAGTTTCAAAAAAATTGATTTTTATCATGGAATTTTATAGTTCTCGAAGAGTTCTACAGTTCCTGATAGATTTTACAACAGTTCCGGCCTCTAAATATTTTTTTAACAATTTTTTACTGTGACCGCCTGCACCGCACACAAGAGTAAAGTCATGAATCGCAGGCAGTTCCGATCGACTTTTTGACAGTTCTCGATAGTTCTCGCATAGTTCCAACAGTTTTTATAGGTTTTAGCAACAGTTTCGGCCTCTAAATATTTTTTAAAGAATTTTTTACTGTGACCGCCTGCACCGCACACAAGAGTAAAGTCATGAATCGCAGGCAGTTCCGATCGACTTTTTGACAGTTCTCGATAGTTCTCGCATAGTTCCAACAGTTTTTATAGGTTTTGTGCGGTGCAGGCGTTCACAGTAAAAAATTGTTAAAAAAATATTTAGAGGCCGGAACTGTTGCCAAAACCTATAAAAACTGTTGGTACTATGCGAGAACTATCGAGAACTGTCAAAAAGTCGATCGGAACTGCCTGCGATTCATGACTTTACTCTTGTGTGCGGTGCAGGCGGTCACAGTAAAAAATTGTTTAAAAAATATTTAGAGGCCGGAACTGTTGCTAAAATCTATCAGGAACTGTAGAACTCTTCAAGAACTATAGAATTCCATGATAAAAATCAATTTTTTTGAAACTTGAGGTGCCCCCCAGCGGTCAGATAAAAAATTTATTTAAAAATACTTAAAGACCAGAACTATCGCTAAAACTTATCAGGAACTATAGAACTCTTCGAGAATTATAGAATTCCGTGATAAAAATCAATATTTTCGAAACTTGAGGTGCCACGGGAAGTTAGCACCTCATTTTTTTCAATCGTTATATTTTTATCTAAATCGACGGAACTATTTCTGAAATCTATCAGGAACTGTAGAACTATTGTGGGTGCAAATGGAACTCTTAATTAAATGTCCGATTTTTGAAAATAAGGTGCCAACTTCACAGTGGCTATGCGTCATACGTTCTGAACTTTTAATTCATGCTGTTTTCATTCCGCTTTGTTTGATATTTTCGCTACTATATGTAACACTGCCATAAAATATATTCATAAAATCGTGTGTCGATGGTAACCAAATATGTACTCGTATAACATAGTTATCATCGTCGAAACATCGTAAAAACATCGTTACACCTTTTTCTTAATAATAATGAATTTATAATTTTATAAATGTTATAATATGTAATATAAGTAGGTATACAGCAAAATTATTAGTCTCGACAACGTGAGATGTATGTGACCAACGCGGCCTGAAAAAAAAGTTACTGAAAATTCCTGGTGGGGAAGTGAATTAAAAAATTATCTATTGGGAGTTTAAACATTCTGTGCGACACTAGCGGCCGCTGCGTGAACTAATCAATATGGCCACCGCGTCGACAATATTAGCATTATTAGCTTTACATGGATAATGATGTAAAAAATTATTATTTTGTTGATTTTACGTGATAAATCTAATGTTGTCAATTCGTTTGGACACTTTGTGTGAATATATATCTATACATGCATCACTATCGTCAAGAAACATGATCGAAGGCCAGAATGTTATTAATTCTGATGGTATGATACCTATGAGATATAAGATATACAGGGTGTACGGATGGGCGATACTGTATCGATATTTTAAATATCGATACTTTTTGACTCTAATATCGATATTTTGTATCAATATTTTATATATCGATATTAGCTTGTATCGATATTCAAACAGGAACTTTCGATACAGCTGAGTCCGTAATTCGACGGATATTTCCTCGCCCGATCGCGATTAGCCATAAGTTACTTTTATTATTTTGAGAACAAAGCAGCCCGCTAATCCGTCGCCGTCGTTAAGTTTGTTTTCTTCGATTAGCTATTTACATATGTGTATATAATGATAAGAAAAAAGTTAACAGAGAGTGATAATCTGATAATCGATGCTTAAGTTAATATTATAATGTAATTCGCATGTGCGAATATAGTTATATACATATACTTATGTATATAAATATGGTGCAATGTCAAATTGTAAACTTTCTATTTAACCATTTAAACGGAGTCTGCAATGAGAATTTTTAAGGCGTAAAATTTAAGCTTTAAATCTTAAGCCATAGGAAATTGACAAATCACAGTCAAACATTCTTTTCACATTTGACTGTGATTTGTCAAATGTCAATTTCTTATGACTTAAAGCTTAAAGCTTTACGCCTTAAATTCTCATTGTAGACTCCCCGCTTTACAGGAACATGTGCTTTTCTTTTGTTCTCCGTTTGCGTGAATTTTGTATCTAATAATTTATTATTATAAAATCAGCATAAAACTACTTGTCGCATATGTATCTGTCATAATTGTGCGTTTTCTAGCAAGCGAGACAAGTCGACACAAGTGTCGTTCTGTCTTTCTACTCACTTAATGCTAAGAAAGATAGAACGACGTTTATTGTGTAAAATTGTGTTGCTTGCTGGAAAATGCACTAATTTCTCCTTTCCGAACAGTAATTTAATCTCTGCCATTTGCAATAGTCCCATACTTTGACTTTATACTTAGGATAATTAGTGTATATTAATAATGTATTTTTGTAACTTTTTTATTATTATATACATATATGTAAATAGCTAATTAAAAAAAAACAAACTTAACGACGACGATGGATGAGCGGGCTTCTTTGTTCTCAAAATTAAATTAAAATATAACTAATAATAGAGGTATCGAGAGCAGGTAACGATACTATTAAATATCGATATATTTTATCCGATTTTTAGTTTATCGATATTCTCATTTATGATACGTATCGATACGAAATATCGGTATTTTCTATTACATTGCCCATCCCTATGGTACAATTTCCACCAGTTGTTTTTCCACAATTCTGGTCGTTTTTTGAATTTCTTCACGCAAACAACGTAAAATTTCCAGGTAATACTCCTTATTGACCTGGTGGTAAGAATAAAAAATCGCCGAGCACACCAAAATGCGTATTACTTATTTGCCTGTAAAAAACAAACTATACGTCCAATATGGCTGAAAATTTACACACATGTCATGGACATGTGCACTAACTTCAGAAAAAAGATGAGTTTTATCGGATACGTATAGCGCGCATAATTAAAAAATTGCTCGAACTTTTTGATCACACCTCGTATATACAGGGTGTCTCTAAAGTCTGACCCAGCCTCTGTATCTCGAAAATTGCTTTAGATATAGAAAAACGTTTTAGACAAAAGTTGTACGGTTTCAAGGGGGATGATAAGATGATGACAATGATTTGATCTTTGATGGTCGTTTGAAGATCACGTGAACGTCTCTTTCAATTTCTTAAATGGAACCCCCCATTTTTTATTGCATATTCTTGTAGCCCTTATCGAGACGTTTTCAAAACACTGCCTATAAAAGTCTTTTGCGCAAGCCATTCTCAAGATATGAAGCTTCAAAGTTGACATACCGCCGGCATTCGCATCGCCCGATGTACACCGCGGGGAGGTTGCTCGTCGGATTTGTACATCTCGGCCGGATTTGTACATCATAGTGGCCCTGAAAAGGGCTTATCCTTTTTGTTATTTCATCGAGCAACACTTATGTCAAGAAAATTTTACTTTGGAACTTAATTAGTCCTATATTACAGATGGAAAAATTATATTACTGTATTATGACTGTAACGTTCTTGCAAAGATATTTCGAGATTATACAAGAAAAGAAATACTGTTACAATATTAGATGAATGATTATCGCACATTCTCCCACACAATTATATTCATATATATTACGTATTATTATACTGAGTGTCTCACAACTCGCGACTCGAAATTTTAATGACATATTTCTGAGCAAAAAATAATATGAAAATCTTAAGGCGAAAATATCTGTAATACATTTTAAGTTAGGAAGCGGTTACAGTGGACGAATCAGATAGTCTAAAGTTTGTGCGTTCATGGACGGTACATCGCACACAGTGAGAGATGCTCTTTTGCTACTTCTGCTCTAGAAGTTGTCTGTGAAACACGAATTTTTGATAATCTGGTTTGTCTATTGTATTTAAAAAGTTTTCATTTAAAAGTATTACACAAGTCTCGACATTTTCGTCTTATTTTTTGTTCAGTAATATGTCATTAAAATTACGGCCACAAGTTGTAGGATACTTTATATCTTGCATAATTATATATCATATAGAAAGTAGAGAACGAGTTCGCTCCGTCACGACGAGTAACATGTAACGATCGTAAAGTAAATCCTACGTGCGTATCGATCATAATTTTTGCGTTGATTTTTCGTTACATTGACGAAGCAGAATTATCGAGTTGCCAATTTCTATGTCTGTGTCTTGAAAAACGTTCCCATCTACTAAGCTATCAAGTTATCTAACTTGTCTACCAATCAACGACTGTCTTAATGAATCGCGTTAAAATGACGCGTCATGATGTCTGTTTCAGTCTGACCCTGAGCGTAGAGAGAAGCTCGCTAACTCGACTAAAAGGTACTTTGTGACTGGTTATTGACTGTTGTCTTTTCCTCTCTCTATTTCTCTCTCTTTCTCTCTCTTTCTCTTTCTTTCTACATGTATATGTATGTATACACACACATACACACAAACATTTTTACGCACGTGACTGTTTTATTGTACGCGCATACACATACGGGATAATTATGTGTTAATTGCAAGACAATGGGCGATTTGTAAGTCTCTGCATATTCTTAGATTCTACGCTTGCGTATCTAGCACCATACGTTTACATTACAATAGATATAAAACTGGTATATTTTATCAAAGTGTCTTACATGATCAATATCAAACCTATGTTCATCATTTCCAATTTATTTATTCCTTTGATAACAAATATGTTTTCTATCACGAAAATGTACATGTATATAGAGATATGTCAACGAAATACTTGTGTATCTAGGGAAAGTTATCGAATTCGTTTATATGGGACGTGTAAATTCTCGATGAAAAATATGCGAGTATTTTGAAACTGCGGTACTTATTACGAAGTATTCGTAACCAAACTGAAAACTTGTTCTAGATTGGTAGGCGTCTATATCGTATAGTCGTAAAAGTCGTAAAAGTCGTAAATATCGTTTCGTGCATTCAAAGTGCATCCAAATATTTTCGTCACGCGAGATTTGCTTACATTACGAATTATTATGTGCCGAACCTTCCTCCGTCATATTCTCCAAATTCTCATGAAGGGACAACTCTGTATGTACAATTTTGCTATATGTATAATTTGGCTTATTTTTGCGAATATTTCTTACAATTAGATGTCGTGGTTTAGCTCGGTAAAAACTCGCGACTTTGTATGCGCATGGACTCGTGCATAAATGTTGGTACGCTCATATTACGAGAGTCATACGCTCTATCATACTATTTTGTAGTCGTTATCGAGATGCGGAAGTTGATGACGGAAGATGGTGAAGGTGAGACTTTATAGAAAGGCGGATTCGACACGCGTCAAGATTTTTCCGGCGATCATACGTGCTCTTACTTTCGCGCGCGATGTCATTCATCTATAAACACGAATGACATAATTTTTTCTTCCAGCTCTGCTATTGATATCGTCAGGACAGTTTACCTGCCTTCACATGTACATATGTATCTGCAATGGGATATTACGCGAATAGGAAGGCTTGTCACATCTTATGAACTTGAGTATCTTTGTCGTAACGTTTAGCGATGTTCTCTTTTATCCCTGTATGCCTGTTTGCTTTTTTTTATTTCACCATCTTCTCCCCCTCTTCCTCTTTCTGGAATTACTATGCAACTATTGTATGTTATTATTGTTTACGATAATTGTTGTATATTTTAAATTAAGTGTCTAGGGAAGCTATTAGGGTGAGATTCCGATATATTTGGCGTCTTGATTTGACGATGGTTTCTGGTAGAATTTTTTACGCTAAACAAAAAATTATATATAGGTGTTATATAGGGTTAACTGCTCTAGTTTTCGAGATATGCAGTGTTAAAATTAAAAATAAATAATATGATTCTTTAAATAATACTTCGATTTCCAAAGTGTGCTACTTGATCTGATATGCGAAACTTAATTGGTAAAATGCAATATGCAAAATGTAACTTTCCACGCGAAGCGAGGTCCACCCCACCTTACCTCTGCTTCAGGGCGAAACGAGGTCTGTCATTGTACGATTCCACATGGGTTTTAACATCATCAGATCAACTAACTGGCGCTTTGGAAACTGAAGTGTTATTTAAAAACTCAAATTATTTATTTTTAACTTTAACACTGGATATCTCGAAAACTAGAGTAGTTAGCTCTACAAGACCTATATATAATTTTTTGTTCAGCGTAAAAAATATTACCAGAAACCATCGTCAAATCAAGGCGCCAAAGATATCCGAATCTTGCCGATATTAGAGAGCGCAGTAAATTATTAATAAATTTATATCCTATCATAAATTTATATTCTTTTTTTCTCTTTCTCCTTCTAGGCCAGTCATATTAGACTAATTTAGGGGGTTAACCTTCCAATTACTCTTTTCAGGTTGCAACCACCATGAATCGCTTTGATTTAAGGTGCTGTAAGTGGGATTAATTTTGCTTCGCATAATTAATGCGCATTAAAAAGTTATTAACAATATTATTAACAAAAAACGCGATTTTTTTTATTTTTTCTCAAATATCTCGAAAACTAAGCAAGATAGGGTAACTAACTATACGTACCTTTTTTGTAGAGCGTAAAATTATCTACAATAATGATCTGAACAACATTTATCGTCAAGTCAGTCGTTTAGCTTGCACGCGCCGTCAAAGTCCGAGACTCGAATCTCGAAAACCCTCGATTTCATCGTTTTTTTGATGTTGCGTCGGTGATTTTTTTCAGTCATTTAAAATGGAATTAAAAATTCCCAAAAAATCACACATCATCTGAGAACTACAAAGAATACTTTTCAGGGTGTAACCGATTTTTTAGACTTTTTTTCTTTAGTTTGTAGCTATGTAAGCAAAAATTTTGATTTTTTGGATTACTCTTAGTTTTTCGCTGTTTTCAGGCCTTAGAATTTATTTGAGACAAATTTTATCGTATGCATCTTATTGTGGACGAAATTTGCAACAAAAAAGGACCCTTGTATTTTTTTTGTACGACAAACGCTGATTTTTTTATTGACGCGCAAAGTTATCCAATATTGCGTACAGGTTGGATAACGCGTTTTACACTAAAATAATTATTTTTTATTAAAATTTACGTAATTTTTCGCATTATTATTGAACCATATTGCAAAGCCGTTTTCAACACATTCTGGTTCAATATGGTTTAATAATAATGCGAAAAATTACGTAAATTTTAATAAAAAATAATTATTTTAGTGTAAAACAAGCGTTATCCGACCTATGCGCAATATTAGATAACTTTGCGCGTCAATAAAAAAATCAGCGTTTGTCGTACGAAAAAAATACAAGGGTCCTTTTTTGTTGCAAATTTCGTCCACAATAAGATGCATACGATAAAATTCGTCTCAAATAAATTCTAAGGCCTGAAAACAGCGAAAAACTAAGAGTAATCCAAAAAATCAAAATTTTTTGCTTACATAGCTACAAACTAATGAAAAAAAGTCTAAAAAATCGGTTACACCCTGAAAAGTATTTTTTGTGGTTCTCAGATAATGTGTGATTTTTTGGGAATTTTTAATTCTATTTTAAATGACTGAAAAAAATCACCGACGCAACATCAAAAAAACGATGAAATCGAGGGTTTTCGAGATTCGAGTCTCGGACTTTGACGGCGCGTGCAAGCTAAACGACTGACTTGACGATAAATGTTGTTCAGATCATTATTGTAGATAATTTTACGCTCTACAAAAAAGGTACGTATAGTTAGTTACCCTATCTTGCTTAGTTTTCGAGATATTTAAGAAAAAATAAAAAAAATCGCGTTTTTTGTTGATAATATTGTTAATAACTTTTTAATGCGCATTAATTATGCGAAGCAAAATTAATCCCACTTACAGCACCTTAAATCAAAGCGATTCATGGTGGTTGCAACCTGAAAAGAGTAATTGGAAGGTTCGATGTCTAATATGACTGGTCTATTCTTTTTTGTTTTTAATTACTTTTTTATTTACATATTCTCTTCTCTATTTATTAATCTCCATTCATCTACGCCCCATATCCAATTCATCTAGTTATGGCATACATCTACGTATATCCTATAATTTTTTTATTTCTCAGCCACTTGTAAAGCGTTATCACTGAACTTGAAAATAAATAAAAAAAATAAATTTTATACAATTGGACTCTTTTTGAGTCTCGCGTAATTGGATGTCCGATTATTTATTGACGCATTCCGTTATTGAGAATATTGAGACGACTTCACGGAATTCAATGCACAAATGGCACGTATGTGAAATTGCTTTATTCATGTTTATATCCGACGAAAAAGTAATATTGGAGGCTCTTTCTACTAATTCCAAACGTTTTTCTACGGAACTTAATCCCATCTGATATATCACAAAATTTCACATATTTGGCACATCGCTTAACATTTTCCGTTTTCTAATAAATACAATTATTTTTCATTCTACTCATGTTGGTTTCTATTATTTTGCTTTGTTTTATTTTTTTTTTCCGTTACACGATTAATTACTTATTGTTAGAATTTTGATGAGATAATAGAAATAATTTTTACACGAGACGGGTTTAAAATATATTTATTTATTTTTTTATTCTTTTCTATTATTTTTATTCTTATTTAACATGTAAGATCAAGAGAGAGAATTTGTTTTCAAAGTTAAAAATGATGCGAGATGCAATAGAGATAAAATACGATCAGCTAGTGAAAATATTGTTTAAATATATGATGTAGTTACGTTTGATATATTATAGAATTAAGTTTGCAAAATATTTTTGATAAGCGCGCTTTATGTTTCTTTATGTACATATAAGCATCTGTACGTCCACTATATGGTAGTAGCAGTAGGTTTACTCTGTTGTATCATCGCGAATTCAGATTATTGCGTAAATAAATTAAGCGGAAACACGATCCTGATCATCCTTTATTTACAATTACGTCAGCCCGTAATTCTCCCAACCTCTGTCATCGAGACATGTCAGATTGAAATCCGAGACCGTGTGTAAGAACAAGATATATGAGAAACGCGCACTTCTGATATATACGTATGTATGTCGCAGCCTTATTGTAAAATCAGCCTTTTTGCAAAACGGCGCCTTTTGCGAAAGCATTGATCGTTTCTCTAATAAAACTGACGCATTTTAGACTTTTTGCAAAGTGCCTAGCCTAGCACCAGCCCATGTGTGCTAAAAAGCCTAAAGTGCGTTCAGTCTTATTGGGAAACGATCGTGCTATCGCCTTAAAAGGGCGCCTTATTGCAAAAAGGCTGATTTTGCAATAAGGCTGCGACATGTATATATGAAAAACAGATCCTCGTTAAACGGGAACATATTACGGTATATACATATACCAATATAATATTAGTAAGAATAAAAAAAAGAATGTGAAAGCATGAAAAAGCCGTCACATAGTACGAAATAAATAAATTTTATTTATTTCACGACTTTGTTTTACAAATATCTTTTAGCATTTAAGCAGCAGTAAAGAAAAAAAAATCCTGTTTTTGATTCCTGTTAAACGGGAATCGAATAATTTAAACCGAAAAAATTACGTCGATTAATTCAAGATCCTCTGTTTATCAGGCAAATCCTCCTTAGAGCGAGAAATCCGCCTGACATCTGATTGCGACATGGTAAAACGCTTGCGCTCATGGTCGCAAGAATGTTATGTTTTAGCACTAACGACAATATATATATGTGTTAGATCGATGTTGCATATTGTGTTTCTTATCTATACACATACATATATATCCGCCTGCAGCTATGTGCACGAACATCGTTGATGCGGTATCATTGACTGTCGAGCCAAAAACTGATCGTTCTATCATCTACTTACTTTATTTTGGTACTGTTGTCGGTAACAAAAAGAGGCGATATTTTCCATTTTCGATTTTATACCACACGTGTCATAAGTTGAGTAATAATCTATTCATTGATGAGTGTTTTTTTATTCAGCTTATTTCATCGCATATACATACCAAATGTACACATCAAAACATAAATATATTAAAGAAAAGCAATTTATCAACATTAAGATACATATGTGTATGTATTTTACACATACACACAGAGCCTCATTCCCCTCACATACTTACACATATTCTGACTCTTATTGATATAAATTAAATGCCCGAACCAACAATAAATCCCGAATTTACGATACGTTATATTCTTTCGGATATAACAGTTTTATCATTATCAGATTATGGACTTGCGATTATCGGATTAGTGTTGCTTGCAAGTCGTTATCACGCACAGTACGATTTGTGCGGCGAATGTTTTACTTGCAGGAAACTTGAACGATTCAGTAGTATGATCGAGATTAGCCCGACTAGTCGGAACAATGCTTGCATTAAACATCGTGTTGAAGAATCGTGTCATTTTTTCTTTTTTACTTAGACTTTTATTAGAGTCGACTCATTTCTTTTCTCTTTAATCCAAATAACATAATTGCAATTAAAATGTAATAACTGTATATGAGATAACCACAAATGGATTATGGAATAAAATAAATATACTATAAAACATATTATTTTCTGACCTTTTACAAAAAACATATCAATATTGCATTCTTAAAAAAGAAAAATAACAGTTTAAAAATAATGACAGAGATTTTTTGTTTTCTACAGAGTATATTTTTGTTATCTATGTATATATGTAAAACGTTATATATACATATACATATATATATATATATGTATATATTCTTTTTATAAAGTTCTTTGCCTGTCCGTCTGATTCATCTGTATGTTAACGGCTGCCTTATTAAAGTTAATAAATATGCTACTTATCAAAATTAAAAGTAATTATTTTGTCTTTACATTTCCTAAAACTTTTTTCCATCGCATTTGGAAGCATCGTCTGTATTATGTAGTAAAGGCAGATATAGTGGTTGTAACCGGGTGGATAAACAGACGGACGGCCTTTCTTGCTAAATGCGTAGTACGGTCTACCTAGCAAGCTAGTTGTTGCTGTCTGTCTGTCTGTCTGTCTGTCTATCTGTCTATCTGTCTGTCTGGCGAGATCTGTTTTGTTAATTTGTTATTTTGTCTTTATTTAACAACCCCGTTTATATTCACCCATTCACGTAATAATTCGACGATACAGTCTCGACGCGGCTCGGCGATCCAAAGAAAATCTTTATGATTTTCAGAATTAACATTATTTAATATCGGAATTAATGTTCAGAATTAATCAGAATAGATCTCATTCAAGCGACTAAAATGACATAATATATCGCGATCCTTAATTGATAACGTGGAAGCAAATGACATGGTTGGCGATGAAAAGTTAATGATCGGATCTAGTGTTTTCTTCATATATTTTTTGAACATATTTTACATTGATTGTATCTGAAGGAATACAAAAAATGAAACAGAATGTTGTGCGTCGGAATTAATGTCTTCAACATATTCATTTTCATATAAACGCACAAACAAAGGATAAAAAGCAAAATTTAAAAGTTATTTGGGAGAGACATATTTTGCGTTAATACTTTTAATAGCGAAGACTACCATTTAGATACAAATTTTATTCAATCGTTAAAGAATGACACTTAACGAGCGACCTATATATTTTATGGTTATTAATTACGTCTCTCAGCCCAAAATAGATGTAACGATCGATCGGTCGAGCCACGATCAAGGCTGCCGTCTAAGCGTGCACTATATAATTTAGTTTCATCTCACACTCGATATTGTTTCTATATTACTCACTGTCACACGGCCAATGCTCTGAGTATGTCGGATATGCTGGATGGATTAATTGACTTACTTGATTAATCAACATTCGATTCGTGTGGAATATATTTATTAAACGTTTATGCCCTTTCCGTACGGTACTACCTACACTATTATCGTTGCGATGTTGGTGTTGTTGTTTAATATATCTATATATCTATATATATATATATATATATATATATATATACTCTAATCATTGTATTGATGTTGATGTTGTTGTTAATTTGATGTTTTTGATGTGTTGTTTAGTCGTTGTTATCTTGCTGTTTGTTTGATGTTTGCACTATATTGTTGCACTTGGTGTGTCCACGAATACACACTTACATACGTATATGTATATATCTCTTATCACGTATTATGCGTACACGTATTATCTATGCCGTGCACAAAATGAATTACTTACGCCATTAAAAAGTTTATACTATCCATATTGTGTCTAATCACAGATATGTATATATAAGAATTATTTAAATATCGCATTAAAATACACTTTATCTCTTATCGTATAAATTAAATTAATAGCATTAATAGTATTAATGGCACATGATTGTTTTAATACGATTGAGAGATCTAATTGATAATTTAACTTAATTGTAGTTTCTTTTAACAAGATTTACTTGTATATATATTATTTTCTACAAAATATTATCACAGCTTTGATACGAAGCATCGCGATGGATTACAAAGCCGTAACTAATTAACTGTAACTATATTTAATACGCAATATATGTATTTTAACTCACATTATATTAAAAATGTATTTTATAAACGTACATTTTATCCATTCAGTCTCACGCTTGGAATGCATCATCCAACGCATACGTATATGTGTATGTATGTACGTCACATATATATATATATATATATATATATATATATATATATATATATATATATATATATATATATATATATATATACAATTTATGTACAGTGTTCCAGGATTATCGTACTTTCTTTCATCTATACATTCTTTGACTGAATCATCGAAATCGATGTTTCTGAGCTCCAGTGACAATTTGTCAGTAAATTTGATTGTTAAATTGACCATTGAGAATTGTAGAATATAAAAAAAATTTTACCTTTTCTAATTTAATGGTCAAAATATGACTAAAAATGTTCAGAGCTAAAAGTAATATTAATAGCGATTCTCCTTAAAATTTTTTCCAGAGAAATGATTCAAAATTTATTGAAGAATCCGTGATTGAAAGAAGTTGCGATAGTTTCGGAATATAATCTGTACTAACGATATAAGACGATCAGAATTTGATCGGTTTTGTATGCGTCACTAAAACCACCCCCTAACAAGCTCATGGTAACAACGACTTTTCTGCCCTTATCTAACTATCCATGTATTTATCTATCTGTATATTTATGCGTGTGTTAGTTACGAAACTGGGCTAAGCTATAATGCCGTCGAAAGAAGAAACGATACGGGGAGAGATTTAATCGAACATTTTACTTTAATTAGCTTAATAGTTTACCTCTACGATTCTCTCTACCTCCATGTGTGTAACTTATCTCAATTTCATGATTCGGTATAAACACGCGTACATACATGTAAGCGTAATTGAATACGATTTATTATCATAATAAAAAAATGTTTTTATATTAAGCGTATCTAGGTGTTAAACACAAATAATTTTTACAACAACATTATTACCAATTGTTCAATTACACGTCACTATCAATGACAATCAAAATGTAAAGAAACAATAAATACAATAATTACAGAGAAAATAAATTTGCACGGAGGCGTTAAATGAATTGGACAAAGTAATTTTATCTTTCGGCAACAGCTGAAGACTCGTTAGCGACTTGAAAAGAGATCAAACGTTTTGTATGTGATTTTAAGGTAGGATTTTCGTAAATAGGTCGCGATAATGTAAATCATCCAATTTCGATCAAAAGAGAGACAAAAAAGAGAGAAAGACAAAGGTTAAGTAAAATAATCTTCTTTGCTCGCGAAGGTAAGGAAAGAACAAGCGTTAAGTTAAGGGGGTGGTTTATCATGACATCGATATCATTAATCAGACCAGTTGATCATTGGGAAATGTGTTTCAGGATTGCATTCGCCTCACGAAGGACTAACCGGTGGCTCCGGTCAAAGTATGCCTGGACTCGCTTACTATCAGCCGGAACATCCTGGATCTACAGGGGTAGTAAAGTATCCTGAGAACGGACATGACACTCTTTCAGACTTTGTGACGTTTGTCTGTCAAGAAGCCGAAAACACCCAGCAACTTTCCCAGGTAATATAGTGAACATTTAAGATTATACGCGATGTTTCGCAAACGTTATATGAATTACATGAAATCTATTATTTCTGCAATGATAAAAATTGCATAGCGTCTTCTATTTTTTGCGTATTATTTTTTAACAGCAGAATCTTTGATTCGACACTTTTCTTAGCGAAAGTATCAAGGAAGTAGGAATATCATTATTATTTGTTGCAGCTTTCTAATCTTTATTGTACACCTATACTCTTGTACAAATTAAGCTTCAAATTTGGCGAATTCTATTAAAGTAAACTCTGTCTCAAACGATCAGCTGAAAGGCGTAGGTTTACAATATACTTCTTTCTTTGAAGTTTTAAGTTACTTTTAGTTTTCGAAATATCTCTCTCTCTCTTTCTCTCTCTTATCAATTAAAAGGTCTTTTTTTAGTCTTCGCTAAAAAGTTTGGCGTAAAAGTAATTAATCAACTTGAGATATATCCGTTAAGGAAAAATTGCCTCTAACTTGAGGAACGTATTGTTAAGAGTAATTTACTGAGAATAGGATGCTATGCGTAACCGATTACTTTCAGACGCAGCTAACTGGGTCACGCACCGGTATACAAAAGTTCCCGCAGTATTATCCGAGTTCGATGTTACCGCCGCCGCCACCTGCTCCTATGGCTAGACCAGTGGCGATAATAAGATCGACGGGTGAGCTAGCAGCGACGACTACTAGCTCGCCACCAACATCGTCCACGTCACCCACGGATCCAGCCGAGCTAGGGCCTAACCAGGAACAGATGACCGCCGCGGCGGCAGTTGGTCTCGTCGGTTCCGCTTGCCAGAATTCTGTCGAATCCGCTGGACGAAAGAGCCCCGCCAGAATTCTCGTTACACCGCATACCACTAGCAGGGAATATACATTTGCTCATTTTCATTCACAACCCGGACAGGTTAGCCTTCTTATATACGGTTGCTTTCTCGTTTTGTCGAAGATCCAATTTGATCTTTATCGTATCGCAGTTGCTTGCATTTTATTCTTTGATGCTAGTCTAAGTTTTGTTTTGTGAAAGTTGTATACATATACCATTGTTGTGATATTTTCGCTCTTGTAGCAAATCTTCACGTATCCGACCATTAGCTCGATGTCTGGAGTAATTTCGCCGACTAACTTGTCTCTATTCTCGTCTCCTGTGTCGGTATCGAGACCGGTAGCCACTCAAAGGTCAGTCTCTAATGTCCCACCGCGTTGGAATACCGCGCCATTTATCAATTTGGAAGATGATTATAACATGATCGCACCGATCATTGCTGGGACAAATAGTGAGCCACCAACCGCCATGGACGAAGGTGAAGCTAAATTTAATGTCTTTACTAGCATTGAGTAGCGACCCAGACAGCACACATGTCCAAAATCGGAACATAAGACGTCTTAAGGGGATTCTGCAGCCGTATGATTTACCGACATTATTGTTTTTAGATGGATCTTTTAATTGGCTTTATAGAATTGCAAAAATCTTTTACAGACTTAAAGTACGCACAAAAATCTATGTACACAAACGCGATTTTATATCAAAAACACTAAAAAATTAAAAATATTACTTATTTGGGCACATACAGCTGTCGCCTGACGATAATATTTGCTTAAAACAAAAATTCTGCAGTTTATACATACATAATGTTTATCATGTTACCTTGGGAAAACATGTAGGAATAATATCGTGCAAGTAGAAGTAAGATTCAATGCGTACAAAAAAGGATCCATCGAAAATTTATTTTAGTAATGCAAATACGGATGCAGAATAACAAGAAGAGCAGTGTTGCGTGCAACAGTAGTTGCCGGATCTTGTCAGAGATGGCGCTGCTGCAATCTGACAAGGACAGATATATCGTATAGGTATCCGTTAGACAAGAACAGGTATAGTTTGGTAACACAGAAAACATAGAAAACGATCGAAATTATCGATTATTTTTAGTTCCGCGCTAGATGATGGCGCTTTCACGTTGGAGTTCGCCTGTCACTGCAGGATCCCCTTAAAGACATCTTTAACTCTCGAAAACCACACTACGGTCTCAGGAATCCCAACAAAATTTTGGAACTACGTTTGAAACTATTATTTATATTTTTTTATGCGTATTTTTTTGGTAATAATTTTTTTTGACAAATTCTGAGATTAACATCATAATTCTTAGAAAATTTACGATCAATTAAAAAAAAAAGAAACTACAATACGTTGACTTTTTTGAAACTTATTATTAAAAATGACTGGGGTTCTTAGTGTGGCTTACACGTAGGTATGCAAAAAATAAGTGTGGCCTTCGAGGGTTATCTTTTAGACGTCTTACGAAATGATGACTAAAAAACGTCTTATTGTTAGCCCCTTGGCTGTTAGGCGAAAAAAATGCTTATGGGCCAAAAATTCTTTCGACATAAGAATAAAATTATAAAAAATATGCTTTTTAGAGGTTGTTTGAGTTGAATCTAAATCTTAGGTCAAAATTTTAAAATTTAAAATAGCAGAAAAATATTTAAAATTCTTATGAATTAATTTTTATGCAAACAGATTTAAAAATTATTTGTCGTCATATTAAATCCGTTATTTTAAATTAACAAATTTCAATTTTGAAAACGGAATTAGCGGCTTCAAAAACCCTTTAAAACTTTTTATGCAAATTGAAACATATTTTGAATTTTTAGCTTATTATACTGAATTTGTTACTTTAAATTTTTGAATTTTTATTTTGAACTTGAAATCAGCGGTTAAAACATCTTTAAATACAAATTTTGGTAAATATTTACCCTTACGAACCTCCCTTCAATAATCTTGTCCTTGACCTTTGTTGTAACCTTCAGAAGGTTTTAGCCGTCGCTCGTTGTTTGTTAAAAAGTTATGAACAAAAGAAATTTGAAAAACCACCTAACTTAATTCATTATTCCGTATTCTCTTATTAGTCCAAGCAATGGGGAGTTTTAGATGGAATTAAGTCAGGAAGTGTTGAAAATTGGCGAAGCTGTAGATTTTTGTTATTCTAAAAACATACTAAATTTGCAACTTTATTTTTCCGCCGGCGTCGCTATCTTGTTAAAAAGGCGGCAAAAAACCGTTTGTTTTTTTTGTAAATATCTCGGCTGTCATGCATTCTAGCGCAAAAATAGTTATTATGAAAAAGAAAGAGAATAAAATTTGCTACAATTAAGGTCGTATACATTTTTTTCGTACAACAAATAGTTTTAGTGAAACAGCTCTAGGAAAATGAAGAAAAAAGGAAAATAAGGTGTTTCCTTTTATACCTAGAAAAAGTGCCTGAACGACTACAGACGTCAGTCCTTTTAATAAGTTTAATTTATTATCATTTCTCTTAACACTAAACTCTCGAAAAGCATTCAATCCTCTCTCTTTCACAACACAAGTAGCAACTTCCGATAAATTCGTTTCACAAATGAAACATTTTTGCTCCGAAGCCATTGCTAGAAAATCTTGCATTATTGCTATGGTCGTCAGGAGTAATAAATTGAAAACACACACACACACACACAATAGAGCCGCGTTACTGTGGAGTAAACCTACAGGGAACACCACATAAAAAAATGCGCTATATAGGTACTCTAGCTCAAAGGGTGGTGTACAAATTAGTTTACTGCAGCATTGTGTTCAAATAATACATACAAAATGATGAACACAACTCTGAATGGGTGTGCAGAAAGTAAAAACAGTGCCACCTGACAAAAAAACTGATAATAAATGGAATAAGTACGAAAAAAGGCACTTTTTCTAGGTACGAAAGAAAATACCTCACTTTATTTTTTTCTTCGTTTTCCTAGGGCTGTTTCACTGAAACTATTGGTTGTACAAAAAAATGTATATGACCTTAATTGTAGCAAATTTTATTCTTTTTCTTTTTCATAATATCTACTTTTACGATAGAATGCATGACAGCCGAGATATTTACAAAAAACCGGTTTTTGCACTTTTTCTAGATACGAAAGAAAATAGCTCATTTTGCTAGGGCTGTTTCACTGAAACTATTGGTAATACGAAGAAAAATGTACAGGACCTTAATTGTAGCAAATTTTATTCTCTTTCTTTTTCATAATAATTATTTTTGCGTTAGAATGCATGACAGCCGAGATATTTACAAAAAACCGGTTTTGCCGCCTTTTTAACAAGATGGCGGCGCCGGCTGAAAAAGTCGGTTGCAAATTTAGTATGTTTTTAGGGTCACAAAAATCTACAGCTTCACCAATTTTCAACACTTCCTGACTTAATTCCAAGTAGACCTTCTTTTTTCTCCCCATTGCCTGGACTATACACGGAATAATGAATTTATGCGATACAATTTTAATATATATCCGTTTCTGAATATTTCTTACTATTACGATGTTTACATATACACTTTCATGAGGTCTATTCTTGTACGGTTCCACGCAAAGTGAGGTCCACCCCATCCTACCCCTGCTTATAGGGTGAAACGAGGTGTATCGTTATACGGTTCCACATGGGTTTACAACTTTCCACGCGAAGCGAGGTCCACCTCACATCGGCCTCTGCAGGGCTGGAGGCTGGAGGTGCGGGGAGAGGGGGGATCCCCTTTCCCGTCCACGCACTTTGCAAAGTAAAGCTAGGTTCACCCCACACCACCCTCTGCTTACAGGGCGAAATGAGGTCTGTCGTTGAACGGTTTTAAAAATGTAAGAAAATAAATTTTTTATTTTTTTTAATTTTGTAAATAGCGTTTGTTATTTTTTAATACACTAATAAAATGATATATTTTGACAAAATATTTTTGAATTCCAATTTTCTTATTACAAGATCACGAAAAACGTTAATTTTGTCGAATAATTAATTTTTTTTTCTCGGAAACTAAGCATTTTCGCAACTCAACACTGTGGGTTTTGATTACATTTAGTGGGTACTACATACCTGTAAAATTTTATCAAAATTGAAGGAGTCTTCTAAAGTTTTATCCTTCTTTTGTTTATAACTTTTTAATAAACAACGCGCGACGGCTAAAACCTTTTGAAGATTACTCAGGAGGGTGACCTCTATAATATATGTCAAGGTTAATATCATTGGGGGGGGGGGGGGGGGGGGAAAGGTTCGTAAGGGTTCGTAAATATTTACCGCGAATTTTTCCGTCATAAACAGTCAGTTTCTTTTGCGGATATTTTCGTCATTGACAGCCAAGGGGTTAATAACGTTTTTAAGACGTCTTATGTCCCGATTTTGGACATGGTGTCGTCTGGAGATGTAAGGCATATTTTTTTCTATAAAATAAAAATATATTGTTTCAGAACGGTATTTTCATCCTGTGCATACGAGTGGCGTAGTGGATAAAAATGGTAGTGGTAATTTAATAGGCAACGAACTCGGAGTAAACACAGATCCTGCGTCGCATCATCACCAACAGCAGCAACAGCATCCGCAGCAGCAGCAACAAGTACAGCAACAGCAATCATCTTCGCAACAGCAGCAGCAGCAGCAGCAACAAGTAATGGCAGATAAATCCAGCGGACCTAAATCTCCTCCGTGACAGTGGAGTCTGAGAACAGAAAGTCTCGAAAGACTCACAAACCCGTCGTGTTTGTCAGGATCGGTACTTAGCGTTGCATATAATAATTATGCCGAAGTCACGGCCGGAGCCGAGTTCGAGAGTAATTGTCAGGAAGCTATGCCTCGTATTCAATTACGTGATTTAAACTTGCGGAGAATAGAATGCTTAAGAGTTCGATCTTAATCTATATATTACAAAGTGAGAGAATAAGAATGCTTTTCAAGGAATGCAATTGAGATAAAAAGAGGTCCGTTGATTCATATTTATCAAAATGGATTAGTACTATACAAAGTTTCATATTGTGACAACCTAACCAAGTATTTTATAGTATAGTTTATCATGCGGTAGAATTTGCGACGCTTAGAATAGCCATAAGTTAACGTCGCCGTGCATGCCTTATCCTGCTCGAGAACAGAAACTTGTCTACGTACAGTGTCGTACAAAGAAATATTGTTCAAGCTATAATGTAACGTATTTAGATAAAATGACAAATTTTAAAGTTTTAAAAGTTGGTACACACAAACAGTTGGACACAATATTACTATTGTTTTTATCTGTAGTCAACTACACAAACTACACTTGTATCAATCGATACACGGTCCATGAGTTACAAATAATGGTCTAAATCGTTTTCTTTTCATTTCTTTATCTCCTTACCCTCTCTCTTTTTCTCTTTCCCAGTATTTTGTGGCTCGAGATATACAAATGAGAGTAACCGAGTTCCTTTATTCACGCTATTTAAACAATCTTTTAGATGCTCGCGGTCGCAATTGTATCATATTGCAATACGGTAATCTTCCAGTGCTGTATTATAATAAAAAAATTCGTTATTTTTATAGTAAAATTATTGTGATATACCCGCAAACACGTTCTTTCTAATAAGTATGAAATTGTAGTTGTTTTTGATGATGATAATGAAAGGAGGTATAGAAGTCAGGAGATTCTTTTATCATATAAAAACGATAAAATTAGCGTATATTCTGTTCCCGCGAGCGCAGAATACTTCTCTTCTCTTTACGTCATTCGAAAACTTTTCGAAAGATTCCATCCGCATATTTTGATATTTATTTGGCACTGGAATAAAAAGCAGTATACCTATCAATGACTCTTTGTATGTCTGTGCCAAAGTTCTTTCGAAAAATTATTCTTTTACATTTATTTCAGAACTTGCGTCACATTTTTGGAGCACAAATATATACACAAATACCCGTGTATTTCTATTTTATAGAGTTTATTGTGTATTGCGTATTAAAAGTAAATACAGAGATGTAGCTTGAACAAATAAAATTGGTTATCTCGTGTGTATCGCGTATCAAGGTATGTATGGATAATTCATGAGAAACGAATTGACAACATATATGGTTCATCCGTCGAAAAATCGAACCATATATGTAAAAGTTTTCCGTGCCAATGAAACAGCACGCGTGCACACCATTCTGTTTTAATAACAATAATATTATTAAATTAATAACGCGAAAGAAACGTTGGTGCAGGGGCTAAACGATTCTACCTTAGAGATCCGTTAAATCCGTGCAGATTTGCTAGTTGGAGTCGTGATATTCGATAGTTGGAGTAAATAAATATAGCATCGTTGCGTAATGCTCAGGCTAGTACTAATATTAAGAAAGAAGAGAGCTAATGATAACTAGTCATCAGAGGCTGCTAATTAGAGACAAGATGGATATGTATCGCTTAAGGGGATCCTAAACCCGCCTGTAATTTCTATATTACCGATTTTTTTTTGAAGCACTAATATTTTTATTGGCTTTACAGAATAAAAAATCCTTTTCCAAAGTTAAAGTATATGCACTAATGCTGTCCACGTTGAACGATTTTATGCCGAGAACGAAAATAATTTCAGAAATGCAGATTTTCGTTACCTACTTGAAGCGTCAACTCATGACATTTGCTTCACATAAACATTCTACAATTTGTTGTTACAAAATGAGACCCACCTTGATAGCGGATAACATGAAGAAATA
Organism: Leptothorax acervorum; assembly: GCA_035220615.1. Taxonomy (NCBI): domain Eukaryota; kingdom Metazoa; phylum Arthropoda; class Insecta; order Hymenoptera; family Formicidae; genus Leptothorax; species Leptothorax acervorum. Next base: position 82,094 of record JASTWQ010000247.1, on the reverse strand, counting down.
ACATATCGTTCTCGGAATTAGGCTCAGACATCTAACAAAAAAGTTTAGTGCTTCAAAAGATTATATAACCTATAACCTTGTCTATCCTTGTCTATCTCCTTGTCTATACAAGGACAGATATAGAATTCAGTCGGTAGTACAGACGGCTTTAGGATCCTCTTAATAGTGGATATTAGACGCTTAATTATTTAAATATATTATCGGCAATATCGATATATATCGAAGGAAGAAAAACAGCAATATCGCATTCAATATAACAATTGTTGCGAATAAAGTTCGAATTTTATATAAATTTTGTTTTCACCAATAAATCTTGGTAAAAAAATACATTGAGAAAAGAAATGCATAAAATATGAAATTATTGCTACGGGTTTACTATATTGTATATTATAAAAAATACTCGATTAAGTTAATAATAACCAAAAAATTGTCCGTTATTTATCTCATAAATATGACAAGCAAAACGTTTTTGGTGTACTCATAAATTGATCAAGTATTTCAAGAAATAATATTCTTAATAAAATAATTTTTTTTTACATACAAGTGACAAAGAATATTCAAACGAAAAAAGAATATTCAATTTTGTTTTCGTTACTATCCGTAAACAGAAGAATATAAACGAAATAATGAAAGCATTTGATTTACGTGAGCGATATGATATATACATATATACAATTTTATATACATTATATCCACACAACAAAAAAATCAATTATGTTATATTAATATTACATTATTAAGATTATTTGTTGAAACAAACAGCCGTATATTTTTGCGTTTTCTTCTTTGATGTGTTCCTCTTTTTTAGTTTTATTATCTTTTGAAAATTTGATGAAGATTTATGAGGAGATTCACGGTTGGAAGAGAAGAAAACCATATTTTGAAAATTATTTTTAATTGAGTGAATATTTAATCCAATAGTACAAATCCAAACTTCTCTTTTCTAAAGTTTGACGAGATAAATCGCATTAAATCTCACCATAATTATAATATCTCTTGTGAAACTTATTTTAATATATTTTAATTAATATATTTTATATTTACAGCAGTCCCTTTTTAAAAAACGTAAATACAGTGGATAGATCATAAGGCAAGAGTATGAGTCAAACGTTTGTGTAAATGTAGTTGAACAAATAACTTTCCATGTGTTAGCGGTACATATAATTGTTTATCTTTATACGAGTAATTACTTATCTATCATTAGAAAACACGGATTAATTGATTGAATATTCAATCTCGCTTGCAAAAATAAAGAGATATGTAATTCTAGTTGTCTAAAAATAAGTCAATTTATTTTATGAGAGTTGAGATATAAAGTATGGTAATTATTTAGTTTAACGGAGCAGGCTCCGATGACCTTGACCTTAACATATGTTGTCAAGGTCACCCTCCTGAGTGATCTTTAGAAGGTTTTAGCCGGCGGTCGTTTTTTATTAAAAAGTTATTAACAAAAAACAGAATAATACATTTCCTTTGCCAACAATGAATAACAATTAAAGAATTTTTAAATTGACCGTGACTGGCAATATATAACGTCTTTCCAATATGAACATTGAAAAACCGTGAGCCGACTTGGTTATACACCGTCGACCGAAGAATCGGTGCTCCATCTTATTGTTATTTAGTCACCTTAATATGTGTTATTGCGATAAATATTGCCACAGTCTCAGTGGTCGAATTGGTACGACACCCGTACGGTATACGGGAGGTTCCAGGTTCAAACCCTGGCTGAGGTAATATTTTTCGTAATAAAAATTAAAACTATAATATGATGCTTATTATAAGCGTCAAAGAAATTACATCAACGGACCAAAATCCATAGTCGAAATTAACGTCTCGACGATTGATCCGAAAAGGGCTGTGCTTAAAATAACTGCTATATTTTTCAAACTGTTTTGTTAATAACTTCTTAATAAAAAACGACCGCCGGCTAAAACCTTCTAAAAGTTACTCAGGAGGGTGACCTTGACAACATATGTCAAGGTCAAGGTCATCGGAGCCTGCTCCGTTAAACTAAATAATTACCTAAAGTATCAACTTTAAATTTACAGTCGTAAATAAAAATGGCCAGTATTCATAGTAGGATCTTATATTTAAGATTGTCTTAAGTACAATCTTAAGATGTCATAAACCAATCACAGAGCCGTATTAGCATCTTAAGACATTAATTAAGACGATCTTAAAATAAGATCCGACTATGAATACCGGCCATGTCGTCATACCCGCCATATGTTACTTTTCGTATCCTTGAGAAAAGATGTGTGAAGAAAGTACGAGTGCGCGGACGCACGTGTAAAGCGGAAAAATCAAAATAAAGCGAGAGAATTAGAGAATATGTGAAAAAGAGGCGAAGGAAAAAGCACTGTATCTCAGAAGAATTAAAATATTTTATTATTTGAATCAATGAAAATAAGATCACAGATCGGCAAAATGTTTAATTTTCTTGATTTTTTCCTCTTTTATTACTAATTTAACTAATGTTAATCTTTAATTAAAATATGTTATTGTTACAATTTTTTACCAAAAGTGTTGAATTAGTATTGTTTAAACAATTTACAGCACTTTCTGAATATATTTGAAGTACCTTCAATACATCCTTAATTACAATAACTTTTAAACCCATAAGAGAATTGTGCTGAAACAATGATGAAATTGACGATGAGGAGGAGTCCGTTATAAGCTTTTTACCTCTATTTTACATTTTTTTCGAATAAAATTTTGGATGTTATGTTGGTTATTTGCTCATTACGTCTGAAAATACACACATTCACATTATCTTCATTATTACAAAAGATACCTAAGAATACAGAAAGTAAGAACAAAACCAATGCATCGAAATTAATAACCTAATAATTTATTGATTTACAGTACCATACAAAAACTATAAAGGAAATTTAGGAAATCGAGAAAGTCTAAAGATCTCATGTACTGTGTTAAGGGTTAACTTAGCTTGCTAATTTTATAAAGATATATTGATTGTGGTGTGTATAAATTTTCTTCCATATGGTCTCATCAATGATAAATCAATGTGTCTTTTCTATTACACATTTTATTAATTAATGTAAGATTTGAAAATTATCATTAATTTTATCTAAACATCATTTATCATCAATTATTTGTTTCTTGTAAAAACTCTGCTTAAGGCTCCTGAATACTCGTCGCTTCTATCCTTGTTTTTGACGTCAGAAGCGAGGAATGAGTGGAAATGCCACGCTGAGTATTCTTGCATTTTATTTCCACTCATTTCTCGCTTCTGACGTCATCAAACAAGGATAGAAACGACGAGTATCCAGGAGCCTTTAATTAATTATCAATAGTATTTTATAAACATTTTACAAACTTTCTCAAAACGTGCAATGTTGTTCAAATTCCAGCACGTATTACTCATGTATTGATAATAAATATCCTGAATATCCGTGTATTAAAAAGAAAAAAGAGATTATTGAAAGAGGATTTATTGAAAACAGAAACACACTCTGTAATGAATCATACCATTTTACAAGATAAAAATGTTTAACAATCTGAAAGGTACATATATATAAAACTCTACACAGTATGCTACATGTATGATAAAATAATGAGTAAATTACACAAAAAAAGAAGAAAAGTATTTCAAGAAATTTTATTGATAAAAAAAATACTATCAATTGATTAGGTAACAATAATAAATATGCACTAATAAGTTTATAATAAAATTAAATCTTTAAATGTTTTTGGTGCAGGTTACATGCAATATATGAAATAATATCACCTTTACAATTACTAATTACATTGAAGATTATAATTATGATAAAATGTTCGATATTATTATTAAAATCACATATAGACTTATAATTATACTGCTGCAACGACAACTATTATTACTAGTGCTACCAGTCGCGTGCACTACTTATTTATTATTACTAATATTTTACTTTCAAATACATTATTATACTAATTATATTATTAATATTATTTCGTACTACTACACTATTACTACTATGTTTATACAATATTTACTGTAATGTTTACTGCTGTTGCTACCACTATTAATATTGACATTTATACTATTTCTATTGTAATATTAACAATTACTACTACTACTACTATTACTACTAATACTAATACCACTACTACTAATTACTTTTTATACTACTACTACTACTACTACTACTACTACTACTACAGTCTAGTACTACTAGTACTACTACTGCTGCTACTACTACTACTACTGCTACTACTGCTACTACTGCTACTACTGCTACTACTGCTACTACTGCTACTACTGCTACTACTGCTACTACTACTTCTACTACTACTACTACTACTACTACTACTACTACTACTACTACTACTACTACTACTACTACTACTACTACTACTACTACTACTACTACTACTACTTCTACTACTACTACTACTACTACTACTACTACTACTACTACTACTACTACTATTACTACTGCTACTACTACTAGTACTACTAATACTACTACCACTGTTACCACTACTACTAATACTAATACTAATACTACTACTACTACCACCATCACTACTACTACTAATACTAATACTACTACTACTACTACCACTATTACTACTACTACTACTACTACTAATACAAATACTAATACTAATACTAATACTACTACTACTACTACTACTACTACTACTACTACTACTACTACTACTAATACTAATACTAATACTACTACCACTATTACTACTACTACTGCTGCTGCTGCTACTACTACCGCCACTACCACCGCCAATACTACCACTACTACTAGTACTATTACTCCTGATACTACTACTACCACTACTACTATACTACTGCTATTACTGCTACTACTACTATTACTACTGCTACTACTACTACTACTACTACTATTACTTCTACTACTACTACTACTACCATTGCTACCATTACTACCATTACTACTACCACTGCTGCTGCTGCTTCTATTATTACCACCATTACCACTACTATTATTATTACTACTATTACTAAGCACTATTACTACTATTGCTATTACTACTATTATTATTACTTCTACTACTGCTGCTGCTACTATTACTATTGCTATTACTACTATTACTATTGCTTCTAATACTACTACTACTATTGCTACTATTACTAGTACTACTGATACTGATATTACAATGCCGACTGCTGCTGCTGCTACTGTTACCACCATTACCACTACTACCACCATACCACCACCACTACTGCTACTATTGCCACTACTATTACCACTACTATTACCATTACTACTATTATTATCACTACTACAATACCACTTCCATCACTACTAATCACATCACTACCACCACTACCATTACCATCGCCACCACTTTCACTACTACTACTATTACCACTATTACTACTACTACTACTACCACAACTACCACTACTACTACTACTACTACCACTACTACCAATACTACCAATACTACCACTACTACCACTACTACCACTACTACTACTACTACCACTACTACTATACTACTATACTACTGCTAATAGTATACTAGTATCACTATTACCACCACCCACCACCGCCATTACTACTTCTAATATTGCTACCATTATTATTGCTACTATTACTATTATTGTTCTTGTTATTACACACACACACATATACATATTCTTATTGCTACTATGCTTGTATTGCTACAAGTGCTACTACCGCTATTACTATTATTATCGCTGCTGCTATTGCTGTTATAATAACCATTGTCATTGAGTTATGACTCTTTACTGTTACTATTGCTGTCTTATGCAGTTATTACTACTACTGGTATTAATGGTTCTATCATTAATGATTCTATTCTATTATTGCTATTATTATAGTAATATTTATGCTATTATTACCTTTATATTTTTATTATTAGTACTATTGTTACAGTTATTACTATTACTACTATTATTATCCCTATCTCCATCACTATAATTACCACCGCTATTAGTACCTTTTTACAATTGTTATAAACTATTAGTTATTAATATTATTATTTCTACTATATTTAGTATTATTAATAATAGAGTGATTACTACAATCATTATACATTATTGTACGAATCGTCACAATTAACACCGAGTTTCTAATATTATTATTATTGATATTACATTGTTGCTATGATTTGCATTAATTATTATTTCTTTAACGATTGCGTATCTATTTTTTTTCGTGCAATTATCAGAGTCGCAGTGTCAGTATTATTTATTATTTGTTAGGATGTTTTGATATATTAATTATGGAAAAAATATATGTTAAAAGTTTTTTTAAGCGGCTAAAGTAAATTACAAATGCGTACGGTTTAAAGTATGCATGTACAAGTGAGAAGATAATAGCGTTGATAAATCGCTATCCATTTTCTACGCTAGTACAAAATTAATTAACAAATAAACAAGTTTAAGAATTTGAAGATGTCTTTATATATAGATATATAAATTTAAGAAAACGGAGTGGTTTGAGATACATCGCAAGACATTTGTTTTTTCCGATATGCGCCATGAGAAAGAAGAAAGGAAAGAAGGAGTGCGTTTATGTTGAATAAAGTTTTTTTACATCAAGTAATTAATAACGTGCAATTGATTAAAAAGTAACAATAGAAATAACTGGATTATTTATACATATATAGGAGGATACAATATGTTATTCTTTATAATCAATTTGTGGTAAAAATTTGTAATCAACACAGTCGATTTATCAAAACTAAATGAAATTTAAATTTAATATGTCAATTCTTTCTTCTCCTGTGTTTCTCGCAGTGATAGTTTATTGCGTTATAATTTTTGAGAAAGCGCTATTATAGTTTTCTTAGATACTTTTTATATTGTAAAGTGTTTCAATACCATTATTTTAATTTTAACAAATTGCTAAAAGTTGTATGTATGATACAATTATTACAATATTAGTATGTCGAATTTAAAGTGTGGATGGTAGAATAATGTGCCAACTGACATAATAATGTATTTTAAATTGTAGATTTATTTATCCAGAATAGCCGCATAAAAATACACAAAGATAAATACATGAAAATCCGATGAAAATTATGATAAATAAATATAAATCTAATGTGATAGAACAATTGTACGAGTAGTTAATATTAATAAATATTAATTAATGCTATCATTAACGCGTGCGACATGGCTAATACTCGAAAGACATTATATTATTGGAAATATTTAAGACATTTGTTATTATCCGTAGGACATATAAATTTAATTTAACAGTCATTGGCTTTCATATCCGTCGAGCAAAAATATTTGTTTTGATCTTCCTAAAATATTATGTCCGTTTAGCATTTGCTAAAAAAGGATTATCTACTTATATATAAATAATTTACGTAAGAAAGAGTTGTATTGAGTTCGCGAGTTTATAGTAATCGAAGTACTTAGATAAATGTTGTATAGCATGTTAAGTTACCTTGAACCGAAAGTGCATTAATAAATTGTTTTATCTCAACCGTTGCAAAGAGTAGATGTGGAGTTGTAATATGGTATGAATTATGCGATAAATGGATTATTCGATTGATATGATAATCGAACAATTTGATTCAGAATAGAAATCAAGAGTCTCTGGTTATGATATAAGCTGGGTTCCGTAAAGCGCATATGCGCGCATATACAATGTATATAATATATATATACTTATATATATGTATTTGAAAGGGCTAAAATAAGAAAAATTTCGAGATATTCGTGTGTATTGATTAAAATGGTTTACCCTGTATATATACAGGGTGTTTCCGACCACCCGTGCCAGCCGGGTATCCAATAATACCCCACTCGACCCATGTTCCTATTTTAAATTTTTAAGCTGACCCCACCTACACCTATTTCCGGTTTGTCCAGAAAAATAAAATCATCACCGATGATTACTTTGGGTGCCTATTAGTAATAAAAAATTTTTTCCTAACTTCCTGGTATGTCACATTTCTGAGAAAAACGGCTAGCACGGGTGGTCGGAAACACCCTGTATATATATATATATATATATATACATATATATATATATATATATATGCATGTATATGCAAGGACATAATGTCAACACACTAACGATTCGTAACTTTGCATTTTGTCACTATACATATTTGTATTTGTATCGTATCTGTGAGCAATATTTACCACCTCCACGCAGTTTCCCTTTTCAATGTGCCCGTATCAATTACTTTATCTCTTTGCTTTCGTATATAAGACAAATTTTACTCTAATGCAGAACAACTTTTTTTAATTTGGTGAACTAAAGTGTAAATGTCAGATTTTTAATCATAATCTTATTAATATATAAAGGCAGAAAGAATGTAGAAATATGTATAAATTATTCATGTTAAGGAAGTTGATTCTTCGGAATTTTAATTAATCGAACGCGAACGTCGTTATCTCAAGCCACTCACGTATCGCAAAAAGAGATGAGATACGTTAAGATTAAGAGTTAGAGTAAACCGTCGCACACAGAAGAAATCGTAAGATTTACATTATTTAATGATAAACATAACTATAAGGAACAGGAGAGACAATAGAAGCACACAGAAATTAAATCTAAAGAATATTTGATATGAATGAATGGCTGATAATGAATATTTTATTGAATATTTTAAGTCATTATACATATATTGAATATTTTCAATTATTATTATTTGAAACACAAATACTAGAAAATTCGCAAAAAGATCGAAATCTTTGTCTATTATTATATTTGAAATAATAAAACAATATATGGCTGATATATATGTAGCTGATTTTATTACGATTCATATACATATACAGGGTTTACCAAAAGTATGGAAATCCCTAAATATTTCGAAAACTACGCATTTTAGAAAAAAATGTTTTAGACAAAAGTTGTAGGGTTTCAAGTAACGCATTAAATAGTAATATTAGTGTGACTGCAAATAACTTTGTTAATGCCAGGTAAAAATAACTTTAAAATTTTTAAATGGAAACTTCTATTTTTAATTGCATATTCTTATAGCTTACCTCGAGAGCTTTTCAAAACACTATAATAAAGTATTTTTTTATTAACTATTTTCAAGTTATGGAGCTTGAAAGCTACGATACTGCCGGCATCAGCGTTACCCAAGATGTACCGCGTGGAGGTTGCACGGTCGGATTTACACTAGCAGAGTTGTAAATAACAATACTTTTGTGATTGAAGTTCTTAATTACTAATTATATTACATAATTTTAATTTAAATTGAGTTTAAGTACAAATGTTTTTTGGAATTGTAATTAAAGTCGTTCAATTACAAATAGGTACATTTTGAAATTGTAATTAAACTCGAATTTTATTACAATTAAAAAAGTAAAAAGAATAATTATTATTTACATTTTCCTAAATTACAAATTTTACAATCTTAATTTACATTTTTTTTGTGTGTTTGAGTGTTTTAGAGTAAATTCTGAATGTGGTTTCCATGGACTTCTTGACAGTATGCCAATCTTTGATAGAACGCAGAAATAGCTCTACGATTTGATTCAGCAGGTATCAAGGCTGCTTCATCCCTTATTCGCTGCCTCAATTCTTGGATATTTTGAGGTTTTGTTTCGTAAATCTTACTCTTCAGATAGCCCCAAAAGTAATAATCAAGAGGGGTTAGATCTGGTGACCTAGGTGGCCAACTTTTCCCACCCTCATTTCGGTTCCTTCTTCCTATCCACCTTTGCGGGAAAACTTTATTTAAAATTCGACGTGGCCCTGCACCAAAATGAGGCGGAGCTCCATCATGCTGAAACCATATTTGCTCAAAGTTATTTGGAAAAATATTTTGTATTGCTGGAATTATTTCATCTACAAGTAATCTCTCGTACCTATGAGCATTGAGGTTGTCCTCTAAAAAAAATGGCCCTATCACATAAGCGTCTATCATGCCGCACCATACATTTATTTTTTGTGGGTATTGTGTATGACTTTCCCGCATCCAATTCGGATTTTCATCTGACCAGAGACAAAAATTTTGATTATTAACCTCTCCCGTCAATGTAAAGGTTGCCTCGTCTGTGAAAACAATTTGATAAGGAAAGTCGGGCGAGGCATCTATTCGGTCCATCATTCTTGCACAGAAGCGTATACGACGCTCATCATCTCCGTCTTGCAATTCTTGAACGTATTGCAGTTTGTATGGATGTAATTTGTTTTTTTTTAAATTCTGTGTACGGACATGGGAGCAATGTCGTGAGCTTGAGCTGCTCTATTAACAGATGTATGGGGATTTTCAATAAAAGTCTGCAGAACATCAAGTTGTTTGTCGTTATTAGTTGCAGATGATGGCCTGCCAGACCTAATGCGACTTTTTACACTACCAGTTTCTTGAAAACGTCGTACAGTTTTCAAAACAGTGGATTTACTAATTTGACGATTCGGATACGTGGTATTAAATAATCGAACGACATCAGTGAACGATCGTTCATTATCACCCCATCCGCGCATCATTAGTATAGTGATTCTTTCACGCTCCGATAATTCATTAGCCATTTTTAGCCAAACGTTTAATTTTTAATTTATTAATTTGCGAATTAAAAAAAGAGAAAAGTCCTCGGCAGAAGCAGAGAGCGCTCTAGGACGCTATCACCCTACCTACGTGATTATTCGCGAGAAAAAAACACTGAACATCTTGGCGCTTGTATTTTATACCCTCTCGGAGTGTCGATCCAGTGGGAGAGGGTCAGCGCGAGGGTGGGGGAGGGAGAGGGCGATTAGGCCATTAGAGGATCCCATTGGACTCTTCCTAAGAGGGTCATCTCCAATGACACATCGCCTTTTCCCTCTCCCTTCCCTCGCGCTGACCCTCTCCCACTCCCTCTTTCCCCATAGGATAGGAAGACCCAAGGAGGAACCAAAATGAGGGGAGAGGATTGGCCATAACTTTTTTAATTGTAATAAAATTCGAGTTTAATTACAATTTCAAAATGTACCTATTTGTAATTGAACGACTTTAATTACAATTCCAAAAAACATTTGTACTTAAACTCAATTTAAATTAAAATTATGTAATATAATTAGTAATTAAGAACTTCAATCACAAAAGTATTGTTATTTACAACTCTGCTAGTGTAAATCCGACCGTGCAACCTCCACGCGGTACATCTTGGGTAACGCTGATGCCGGCAGTATCGTAGCTTTCAAGCTCCATAACTTGAAAATAGTTAATAAAAAAATACTTTATTATAGTGTTTTGAAAAGCTCTCGAGGTAAGCTATAAGAATATGCAATTAAAAATAGGAGTTTCCATTTAAAAATTTTAAAGTTATTTTTACCTGGCATTAACAAAGTTATTTGCAGTCACACTAATATTACTATTTAATGCGTTACTTGAAACCCTACAACTTTTGTCTAAAACATTTTTTTCTAAAATGCGTAGTTTTCGAAATATTTAGGGGTTTCCATACTTTTGGTAAACCCTGTATGTAAACATGTATATATGCACATTGTGTATATTCAGGATAATTCAGGATTTAAGATACTTGCTTAGCCGTGGGGGTGCGAAAAACTTGAGACAAAAAGGCAGCATATTTTAAAATATTGATAATATTTTTTCTCTTTTTCGTGTTATATTTTCTGCTTTTTCCGCTCACTTTTATATTATAATTTCGTTAAAAAAGCTTCTATATTAATAAAGAAAAATATTAAAATATGTACGGTGAGAAATTTCAAGTCCGAGATAAGGGAAAACCGACAAAGGGCCATATTAAAGACTGAGAGCAACGTTAAGGACGTTCTCCGGCTCCCAGTGGTGCTCAACTTGAACGAATCGTTATTCCTACATATATTTGTCCCTTTTGTTGAGAGAAATAAGATGAGAACCATTTAACTGTTTTCCTCCGCTTCCCATGCGCAGAAGCGCAAAAAAAATAAAAATAAAAATAAATAAATTAACTAAAATAAAATAAAATAAATAAAATGAAATAAAATGATAATTTACAATTATTTGCAATTTAAAAAAATATTTATAACATTTTAAAGTTTGTATTCATGCTTGTCACTCTGAACCGAGCGAAAAATTAATCAAATCGCGTACGTTACACAAGTATTTTTCGAAAACGAGTACCGCAAGTGGTATTGACATTTATCGCATATTATTTCTATTTTTATGGAGCATCATATACCTACTAATTTTTCAAAAACATTTAGAGAAAAACTTTTCTCACAATTCATTATAATCTCTTCCACAATAGCTCGGAATAGGAATCCCGTGTTAAAAGTGTAAACTTTGAAGCTCATTGTCAGTATCTCGATTTTTAATACCGCAAGGGGTACTGAACTTTATACCACCGCATAAAGCACACCTATATTAACGTATATGTAAAGTTTCAAGAAAATTTAGAGAAAATTGATTTTCCGGAGAACGTCCTCAAGTGTGTGTGCATGTGTGCTATGCCCATGTGTGTATGTATGTTTGCAAATTTGATTATAGATATCAAATTTCTCCCGTTTCAGATTTTATACTGCCAATAACATCCTTTATTTCATTACACCTTTGTATTTATGATATGCGTTTTTCTCGCATCTTCATATAAAAAACGGAACTTATAATATTTGAAAAATTTCTCTTTGATCTAAAGCTGTACGAATATCTATGGATGGTTCTTACGTTACTTTAATATGAATATGTGTGAGAGAAATGAAATAATAAAGGTATTGACGAGATAGTGTACAGCTTTCTTTCATAAAAATGTTATTTTTGGTGTTGCTTATAACGACAATGCCATTAATAACTATAAAATTCGAACTAGCAGTAGCTAAAATAATTATTCTTAAGAAATTTAAAAAATTATAATTCTCTTATGGATGCTAAAATAAAAATTTCTAAGTGAATAATACCTACTAAACGATTTCGCAGAAATTAAATATACATATATGATACAATTGACAACATAATTGTGTATGGCAATGAATGATAGCATATCTAATTTTATTATTACATGCAAAAGAGATCAAAATCTTTTTTTTCAAATTCTAAAATAATTATATTTGCTGGTAACGAAAACTATGACATGGCATTATCTTTGTAAGTAAACTAATAGAAAGTGTTTAATTCGACAGGAAAAAACATCTCTCTAAAGAGTAAACGCAGTATAAGAAGCGGCAATAGAGAGGTAAAATCTTGCATCAACTCGGTGCAATGTGCTTTCTGAGATAGGATGGTAACAATAGCTACGACTTATAAAATAGTAAAGAGCTAGATAAGATATAGTAAAGAGCTGCGCGTGTACAAGTTCAGCCGCGAGAGATAATATTGGGAATAAGTATTATAAATATAAGATCATAAAATACATAATATTAAATTAATAATAATAATATAATATGGTAATCGGTAAGTATAATAATATACTAGTACCAATAACATTAGACACAGTAATATGAATAAACAAAATAGTAATAATAGTAATAGTATTAATAACAATAATAATGATGATTATGATAATGATAACAACAATAATAACACTATAACAATAATAACTACAACAAAGATGAAAATAATGATAGTAATATTGCTCTTATTGTACTTATTATTAAATATACATATATTTATCAAATATTTATTTAGCAAATAGTTACATATGTAGTATTATTGCGAAATGCATGGTGGAAAGAAAGTAAGGCGTGCTAATACGCACATTTCTGAACAGTAAATAAATTTTGTTCCAGCGACCGTCATTTTGTAGTAGTAAATAAAACCGACATGCCTTCATGCGCTTATTTTATTCGACTTACATTGAAATTAATGTCGAAATGTCAGAGTAATAAAATGTATAACAATTAGAAGTCTTCGACTGAAAGCGCTAATGTTACGCCGATGCGTAATGCACCAAATAATAAAATTTATATTATAATATTTAATATTTGACATTTTGGCAAACTTTAAAAAAGCTTTAAAGATTAATAAGACAATGTTTACTAAAAGAAGGAACAAATGCTCGTTTTTATACCTGTTATCGAGAATTTTTTACATAGCAAGTATCGGGACGCGACCGGAAAAATGTCGTTTTACAAAAATTAATTTGTAAGATATAAACTGTAATATTTATTCCAGAAACTATAAAGAAAGAAAAAAGAAGTAATGTGCAGAAGATTTCTGAATTGATGATAATATGCTTTATCTTATTTATTTCGAGAAAGAAAGATGGGTCCCTTAATAATTAAAACGTTAAAATTTCTCTACCTACGTAATTATTTATATATGTATATAAACACATACTAATTAATAAATGTAATTATAGTCTATATTAGAACACATATTTTGTTGGTACCTATGTATGTGTGTTTGATATAGGAGTATATGTTGTTTTTTTTTATAAAAAAAGGAAACGAGAGAGGTTCATTAATAATGTTATATAGGGTGAGTCGTGGGAAGATGTAACAGTTAAGAAATATTGTAGAAATATGAATAAACCAATAGTCATAACCGCTTCAAAATTTTTGCAAAATAATACTTAAGCTTTCACATAGCAATGCTGAAAATAGCTACCCTAAAAGTTATCGTGGAGACGCTACTTCTGCAGGGATAAACATATAATAAAATTACAAAATTAAATTTTAATTTAATTTTGTAATTTTATTATATGTTTATCCCTGCAGAAGTAGCATCTTACCCCAATGCCTAAGTAAGATGCCACCTGTAATGAGGGAAGTATGCAAATACTGTGAGAAACATGCAGCGCTCAATAAATGTAGTGTAATACGTTACAAAAACATAGATTTAAAAAAAAACTTTAACTATTAACAATTGGTAAATACAATTTCAGAAAATTAATATTTTTATTTTAGATATACATTTATCGAATATTGTAGCTTTCACTCGATATTCTAAAAAATTAAAATCTAATATACAAAATTGTACGTCAGTATTCGTGTAAATAAAATAATTCGTCAAATTAATGGTGTTTCTCCTAAAGTGGCATCTTACTCCAATGACGAGGAAAAGATGCTACCTTTGACTCTTTACACACTGACGTAATAGAATAAATGACTATTCGGGTTATGAGACAGAGCCATTTCATATGTAATTTTAAAATATGTTAAATAAATCCACTTTTAATGAAAAGAAATTATGGAAGATCGTATCAGAGATGAGAGTACAATTATACTCACCACTTAGTTTGAACAGATTTTCCCAGATTCTTCGAATTTAACATGATAAAATTGGAGAAGCTTGCATGGATTACTCGTTGTATGAACAATCTCACGTTAACGACTAGAAAACATTACCATCTACCTATCTCTATCGGATAATAAACGAAATATTAACAAAGTAGCATCTTCGATTTACTGGCATCTTCCCTCGACCTATAAAGAGTTGGTTTCTCCACGAGATTTCTATTAGAATTTATTTTTATCTTTTATTTCGGAAAGCTACTACAACAAAACTGAAAATCATAGTTTATTATGCAACAAAAAAGTTTATTTTTAGAAACAAACTCACATTACGTAACGTAACGAAATTGAACAAAATTAAAACAAAACATATTTTTTACCGGTTTTTGTACCGTTTTATTTTTTCTTGTAACGCGCATATTTTTTCATTAACTTTATTTCGTTCTTGTCAATATTTTGAAATCGGTACGCGCAACTCTCACAAAGCGATTAGGTACATTAAATTAATTATGTAAAAATAAGCACAGTGATATAGATCAAAATTATTTTCGAGTAATCGTTCCTTCGATAAGATTATTCGTTGTCTCGCAATGTTTTTTTATACGCACTATACACATGTAATTTAATTTAATATTTGTAAGTTACGCAGCTAGCGTAGTAGTTATTACTTCTTGGTCAAAATTTATGCACATTTTGCACATTTTTGTGACACTGTCCAACAATGTTTTTTTATGAGTACTAAAGATATTCAAGTATATCAGGGAATAGAATAATTAGCATAACACGCCGTTAGAAACAAGTGATAAATACCGCTTTGCAGTGATAGGGAAGAAATTTGTGCAAGAGAAAGGAAAAATATTTGCACGTGCACACACGCGCGAAGAGCAAGATAAGAGAAATAGAAAGCATTCACGGTGGTGATAGTGATATTAAATGATTAAACAGAAAAAAGAATGTTGCAATATATGAAAATTATCTTAGAACTCTTATCTTACTCTTATAAAATACTCTTATAAAATTATCTTAAGCTCTTTTCCTGCAGAGGAATAGGAAGAAAGGAAGCGCACAGAAGAGTAAAAGTTCTAACGTTAATACTAATAATAGCTATAATATTAGTAAAGGCCGGTATTCTTTCGACAAACTTAAAGTTAAGAAAAGAAAGGTTTCTTTGTAACCTTTCTGCGCTAATAATGCGTTGTGTCCATATTGTCATTTATATACTATATTAATATATATATAATGTAATATGTAATATATACCCGACAATATTGATTAAATTTCTTGATATTATAAAGACGTATGTCATTTTTTTATTTTCCTATAAACCGACGTGTTACGCTGTAATGTAACTTTGTTTTAGTGATCGCATGCGTTTAAATCAACGAGACACGAAAAGATTCCAGATATTGCGGTTCTACTGATATTCGCATTAGAACAATCAAAAAGATTTATTCTGAATTTTATTACCTATCTTTATACTTTTTCTATCTGCTGGATGATACAATATACATGAATCAAATACGCATTTATTTCATCTTAAACACGAAAAAATGTTGAGAGGTGTGATCGGAACGGGCAATAACTCGCGCAGAGTAAAGTCAGGAGATTTTCAAACAAGAACTCCCGATTTCGTAGATGCACGGGCCTCGAGGGCGTCGACCCTGCTATACAACGAACGGATAGATGATAAATCCTTGGCAGTTTCTGGGTCATCGCCGAGAGAAAATCGTCATGTCGTCAAGCATCATCGTTGAGCAACGCGTTCGGTGGTGGTGTCTCTGGTAACTGCCTCGTACTTGTCGGACGTCTCGTCTGACTCGAATTTATTCGAGCTCGGACCTTTCGCGCCTCGCTCACGAAGCCCTTCTATCTTTAGAAAGTAGTTTTAAATGGGATACGATGTTACGCAGTCACAGATTACATTAAGGTAGTTCTGTCGAAAACCCACTTTCTTCGGAATCTTTTAAAATTTGAACAGCATATTAATGTAAACATGCTCTACACACCTGTAAAATTAGAAAAGGATTGACCGTACCAAAGTTGAGATAATTGAAATCAAAGTTAGCACTTTTTACATGTAGGTAGGACGAAAACGGCTTCCGATACGTTTCTAATTGTAGCGATCAAACTACTCTTACGATTTTTACGAAAAACAAGAAGACGATAGAAGAGACTTGTAAAAATATACTCACAAAAATTCAAGACCTTTGACCGTCTAGTTTCGAAGTAATTGATACGTAAGATATACAATTTCTCAATTTCTGATTGTGGCGAAAGCCGAAGCGCCACATGTGCGCCAGATATGCGCCACATGTACACAGCACACACTTGCGCGCGGCACGGGAGCTATTCATTCTACACGCTAACACATGCTACCGAAACCGGTTTTGGGCACATCACTGTGGTAGAGTGTATCTGTATAAAAACTTGTTCTGTGTGTAGGGGACAGAACCGTCCAAAAGTATTCAGCCTGTAACCATAGGTAGTCGGATGTCGGAAACGAGTCGGAAAAAAGTCGTAAGCGTGTCGGAAGGCAATCGAAAGTCTGTAATTGGCGGTCATATAAGCATTGGCCAAAATCCAATGCTTCCGACTTATGACTTAGAGTGCATTCGGGGAGACGCTATTAACGCTATAAATGCAAACGCTATAAACTACGTTCGGGGAGCCAATAGCGCGATAGCGATAGCAAGCTCCCCGAACGCAGCTTTAGAATAAAATTGCAATATGGCCGATGATGCGAGTTGTGCGAGTGCCAAGTATGAATAATAAACGAGTTTTTTATTTTAACTTTATTTATTGAGTTTTATGCCATTATTTTACCTACAACTTTTATTTGATTATAATTACACAGCAAATAGCTACCTACATAACCTGTATCATCAATTATTTACCATTCTTTGCACGCGCAGCATCTTCTGGAGACAATTTGATAGAATAATTTATTCCATTTTCTTCATCAAACAGATTAATTTCAACTTTACTTGGCCCTTGGTCCATTATTAAAATTGACATTGGTTACGTTTCGTTATCTGCAGTATTCTGAAAGCAGCCCCTATACGCAATCAAGTGTTCGAGGAGAGAATAAGCGCCAATAGCATTTCGTGCCTCACCTCAAAAATAATAGCGAAAATAGCGCGAGTGATGACGTCACGCTGCCTTTAGAGTGACGTCATCATCGTATATCATAGCGCCACAAAAAGCGTCTCCTCGAACAATTTTAGACCATAATTGTGCTAATAGCGTGCTCCCCGAATGCACCCTTAGGATTAGGTTATGACTGACCAATCAGAGAACGATGTGTGTCCGCCATTTCTGTCAAGAGATATGGTTTGACAATAACGTGATAAAAATGTGACAAAATTGCAATAAAAAAACAAAAATAATGTAGTAGTCAAGTATCCTAACTTCTTTCCTTGATTCCGTCGTGACTTCAGTGCACCATACACGATCAAACTGTATGTATAATTATTGCGACATTACTATCCGCTACGATTCATTGTAGATGCAAATTTCTTACGACTAACGACTTATGACTTCCAACTTACGACCCACCGTACTATGATTATGACTAACGACTCGTAGACTGGCCATAGAGTATAAACTTTTGGATCGTATTGTCGCAACAGAACTACCTTAAGGTGGTTCTACATTAGTTGCAAGCAATCCATGTTGCGCAAGTGGCAAGAGGCTTGCGATCGTAAGTCACAGGCAATCAAAGAAGAGAATTATTGTAAAAATGTCGTTAGCAACATGTCCTAAGCAAGCAGAACTGCTAATAGTAGAAGCAAGTAGTGCTGCTTTCTTTGCGACTTAACCTTTTTTGGTTGTATCGTAGTCGCAAGTAGCAATCGCAAAGTTTGAAAACATTTGCGATTGCTACTTGCGACCTTTGCGACTGCTTGCGACTACGTTACGACCGAAAGAGGTTAGGTCGCAAAGAAAGCAGCACTACTTGCTTGTACTCGCAGTTCTGCTTGCTTATAGGACATGTTGCTAATGACATTTTTACAACAATTTTCTTCTTTAATTGGCTGTGACTTACGATCGCAAGCCTCTTGCCTCTTGCGACTTGCGGACTGCTTGCGACTAATGTAGAACCACTTTTACGTGCCGATGATGATAACAAATGAATAGTTTGTTCGTTTTAACTGCATTTTGCAAAGTTTGAGAAAAAGAAAACAAAATAAATAAATGCGCGCGCGGTCACACCCACACATACACGTGATTTTTGTATTTATTTACACACACATTCTATTATACATGTATATGTATGTAAATATATGTTTATATTTTCTTTATCTATGATACTTGAAAGTACTTATAACAAATTGCAATTGAAACGGATAAATCTGTTTATGACTCATTAAAAAAATAAAACGTTTTAAAAGGCTATAAAGATTGATACGAAGTAATTAGTAATTAGCATTCTGTCATGAACAGAAAACCGTGGGATAAGAGGGATGAAGTTTTAATGATCCTTCTTGCGAGAAAATATTTACGTTTATTAAAATTTATATATTTATATAAACAACATTATTTGTAATATGTTTTATTTTTAGTTGTTCTTTAAAACGCAATTTAAATTGTAAAAAGAATATGTAAGAAAAGATATGTGTAGACAAAATTTTGATCTACGAAATTAAATATATATTTTGATATAAAGAAACGAAAAAAAAAACAGTATTCTAAAGGCGCAAAGCGCTTTTCAAACTCATAAAAAAATAAGTTTGTGTTTATCAACTTACTAATTATGTGCGACGTACAGGATTAAACCTCGTCGAAAACGTGCATTTGTCAACCGCGCGATCAATCTGTTACATGGGAAAACTTATCGCTTCCGGGTCGAGATCTAACGAGTTGAGATGATTGTTTCATCCTTTTTCTCTCGGTATGTCGACACATAACACCCCATGTGTTACGTAATTCCGAGAGGAGAAATCGGACGAGGAGGAGAAAGCTACTAAGCCCTTTACTTAGCGAAGACACCGCGGTCTTGAGCTAGAGATAACGTACCACGAGCGCGATGCAGCCGATGACACACATTGTTGCACGTGGTGTACTAGGTCGTCGACCCTCTTTCTCTTCTTTCCACCATCCTCTTTCCTTTCTTCTCTCTTACCATTGGAATCTTCTTTCCACTTTCTACTTTAGTGTCGCCGAATAGTGACCCCTTTTAATCTATACGCACTCTCTAATCTGTTATCTAGATTTAATCTGTACGCGAATTCTTGGAACTCGATAGCGTTTGCGAAGTCGTTGAGCTTTGTTTCACAAAATTACAAAATTTGTAATATCGATAGGTACTTGATAAAACTTGGCTTGTCTCCATAACACTTGATTAAAACAGGCTATGTAGATGTAATATCAGAAAGTTGATATTACAATTTGAATAATACAACTTTTTAATTTACAGTGCTAATTGCGAGTGCTATTGGTAGAAAGTTACAATTATGGAATTAAGGGAGAAGATGCACTTAAAAATGATAAAAATATCAAGGTTTTTTACAATTAAAAAAAAATTAATAAACTTAATTTTTTTTCTTGTACATTTTAAGCTATAAAGAAAAGTTAACGTAGGCTGAAACAATGCGTCCTGCCGGTTTCTATTAATTTGTTATTGCGATAAATATTACCACATGCCTCGGTGGTCGAATTGGTAAGACGCCCGAACGGAATACGGGAGATTCCAGGTTGAAACCCTGGCTGAGGTAATATTTTTCGCAATAAATTCTTTATATTAATTTATGATGCTTAAATTAGCATCAAATGTTAGGGAGGGGGGGGGGGGGAGTAAGAGATTTTAATGCTCCAACGAAAACTGTGTTTTCAGTCCGACAAAAAATCGGCGCGCGGTTTAGTATGTTGGAAATTCGTGTACTTGGAAATATACGAAAGATTTAACAATAAATGCCAAAGAATGAAGTTGAACGTATAGGCCCATATTCTAAACTCTCTTTTATCGATAAAAGCGCTCTTTTATTTCTGCGATGCTATCATATAGGGGAATTGTGCCTAAAACGACATACCTGGGCAAAACGACATAGTGCTAGTTTAGTGCTTTATATCGCCGCTAAACAAGCGTCAATACATTTAAATGTCAAAATCCATCATGTCTTTACCTGTTGTAAATTAATAATTACTGTACGCTTGTGAATGCGAATTTTGCTATCTAATCAAAAACGTAAGCATAAACAATTTTTTTGGTACATGTTTCTTTAGCTCATTACTTTATTTGTTTGTTTGGTATCTAATCTTTTTATGTTTCATTATTGAGTGTTCTTATATGAAGCTATGCTGTTGCACTTTTTACATTTTTCAAATACAATCTAACTTTTTATTTTATGGATAGAAAAATTTTACTAGTAACAGGGCAAAATGACATACTATATCATTTTAAGCTGGCAACCGTATGCAATATTGCTTTGATATCTCCAAATATAAAAAGTGCAACAGCATAGATTTATATAATAAAACTCAATGATGAAACATAAAAAGATTAGATACCAAAAAAAGAAATAAGGTAATGAGCTAAAAAAATGTGCCAAAATAATTTTTTAAACTTACGTTTTCGATTAGATGGCAAAATTTCCATTCACAAGTGTGCACTCACTACCAACTTGCATCAGTTACTAAAGACACGATGGATTTCGACGTTAATGTATTGTCGCTCATCTAAGCAGCGATATTAAGCACCTAAATTAGCACTATGTCATTTTGCACAATATATCAGAGCAAAATAAACAAATATAGTGTTTTGTTTATATGTTGTTACATAACTAATGCAAATTTATAAAAATTTTTAAATATTATAATACCAAACTATGTTTATCCTAAAGTGTTTCTAGACGAGTTACATAATTTTTAAGTATTACAGAATAAAATGACAATGTTTTTAAAAAAAGTATGTCGTTTTGGGCACAATTCCCCTACATATATATACATAGTAACATGAACTACACGGTGCGGTCCAAAAGTTTCAGGACTAAATTATTTACCGCTTTCCTAATGATGCCATGTACTAGAACGTTGTAGAACTACGTATAGTAGAAACCTTCCTCGACACATGTACCAATAGGTGTTAGTGTGATTTCAGTAGTGATTAAGACCAGACGTTTCGAACAATCTTTATTAGTTAGCCTCTGTCAAAACCGTGAGATGGATGCACGGTCGTGTATACAGGTCTTGCAACTCCGGTGGTGGAGGGTGACCATGGCAGCAACCCTTAAACGTGACATATTTTCGTTATACAGTACGAAAATATGTCACGTTTAAGGGTTGCTGCCATGGTTCCTGTTAAGGTGGGAGGTGGCAGCATATTTTTTTATCAAAGTGCTTGACATCCTGAATCGATTAGCACAAATTTCAGCCGTATGTTCTTTAAGGGGGAAATCTGCTATAGAACGCTTCAAAAAGCATAATTTTTGCGATTTTTTTTCTCGGCTTCAATAAAACGAATCTTTTCTAAACTTCTGGGGTGTTTTAGTACACATTTTGACATTAACAAAAAAATTTTTTTATACAAAAATATTGATCTTTAATATGAAATGTTTAGCGATATTCACAACGCCTTTTTTTCATTCTCGTACACTCTAGCGTGCGTAATTTGTGTCTGTAACAAAAAAACAAAAACATTTCTTAAGGGGATCCTGCAGTCGTATGAATTACCGACATTATCGTTTCTCAATGGATCTTTTAATTGGCTTTATAGAATTGCAAAAATCTTTTACAGAATTAAAGTACGCACAAAAATCTATACTAGACAACCGCGATTTTATATCAAAAACACCAAAAAATTAAAAATATTACTTATTTGGACACATACAGCTGTCACCTGACGACAATATTTGCTTAAAACAAAAATTCTGCAGTTTATACATACATAATGTTTATCATCTAGCATTGGGTAAACATGTAGGAATAATATCGTGCAAGTAGAAGTAAGATTCAATGCGTACAAAAAAAGATCTATTGAGAAATTATTTTAGTAATGCAAATACGGATGCAGAATGACAAGAAGAGCAGTGTCGCGTGCAACAGTAGTTGCCGGATCTTGTCAGAGATGGCACTGCTGCAATCTGACAAGGACAGATATATCGTATAGGTATCCGTTAGACAAGGACAGGTATAGCACGGTAACACAGAAAACATCGAAATAGTAAACAATCGAAATTATCGATTATTTTTAGTTCCGTGCTAGATCGTGGCGCTGTCACGTTGGAGTTTGCCTGTCACTGCAGGATCCCCTTAATTTTCATGTAATTACCTTCAATGTAAACCTCAAAAACTTTTTAAATATTGAAAATTAAACAAATTGTGAGACTGAAGAAAAAGTTTCACTTCAGTTTTAAATTATTAAAATATTCTAATGTATAAGTATCCAATAACATTATCTAATTACATACATAGAAATTAAAATAAAATAATATATAGTTACTATTTTTTTAGGTGTAGTATTCAAACTTTTACTTACAATTTGATAAGGATACAGGGCATGTCAAAAATTAGAAATAAACTTTTGACCGCTACTTAGCTCAGTGAGCTAAATGCACTCACTGAATGCACCTATTAACATGATCGTACTGTTTTGTTTAGTAAGTTGAACCACGATATCTAGATTATTAAGTATTACAACATAGCGGACAGCAGTGGAATTACTAGCTGCAGTAGCTGCTAGGTGGCCCCCTAATCTAACGTACAAAGCGGCAGCGTAGCACACAACGTGTCATAAAATTAATAATTTAAATTGAAGATTTGGTATGTAGGTATCGCTTACCGAGTAAGGTTAGTATATAAAGTTTATTTTGTAGTCAATCTACTTCATAGATTCTAATTGTTAGTTGCTTTTTGTTGCATGTAAAACTAAGATAAAACTTTAATGTAATCTACTTATTATTAGCAAGTATCATATGGTGTATGTACATTCCTATTTTATACGATAAAAAGGTAAAAATATTATAGTGATAGAGAAGATATCGAGGCGAGATAGTTTATATAACTTGCCACTTTTTATAGTATTTTAAGTATTGTATTTTATATGGTATATTGTTTCTTTCTTTTAGGAGTAATATTATTACGATAAATATGTATGTATTATTGAGTACATATGAGTATATGAGTAAAAGTTTTAAACGTGTTACATACATTTGGATGACATTGTTACAAAAAGCACAAAAATTAAAGTTTGTAATATATTAGAATATAATAAAGATATAATGTAATAATTATTATAAACTATTTCATTATTAATATGCCTTAAAATACGATAAAAATTATTTTTTTTGCAAGATTAATAAAGTGGTTTACCTTGCCCGACATGGTTTAACTTACCCAATAAAAATCTACCTTCGAAAATTTTGCTATAAATTTTACTATAAATAAACGAAATTTGTTAGAAATACGTTGTAATTACAAAGATTTAGCATTATAACTCAGCGAAAACAAAGTTCAGCTAATAACTTAATTAACTATCTATTAAGTAAACTATCTTTAATAGTTTCCAAGTTATCTTGTAAAAGGCTTAGAGTGGTTCAACTTATCCAAACTTTTTCTATATGATTCATATTCAAACCATCATAGATTCGAAATTTTCGAATAGTTCAGACTCGAATCATAGAAATTCGAATTCGAATCGAATTGAATCTCATCTGACTCGATTCGATTCGTATTCGAATAGCTCGCCTATAATTTAGTTTGCATGTATTTATTTTACAGCAATTACATTTTTATATGTTCATATTTTTGCATCGAATTACATCAATGAAGTTGTCTCGCGTAGCGGATGTTTTTCCTCTTTTTTTTAGTTATCAATGAATGGATTATCGCCAACACTAAAATATATTATCGTATTATGTTCAGAACTAATAACGCTAATTCAATTACTCGCATTGACATTATTACGATTTTGTATCAGTGAGCTAACAGGCAAAAGTCCGCAACATTATAAATATATAAACAACCCCGATTTCTCTTAAATCGGTTAATCAAATCTCCGTTTTCAACACGTCATCGAAAAGATATTAGTGCGAACCCGAGTCGCGAATGTGAGTCCCCAACGGACATAAGTCCTGATATGGTCCCAAATAAACGCAAAGTGAGGGTTTATTGTGAGAGAGAGGGTTCTCTCGCTCCAGCTCGCCGTTTCGGTTTCAGCGCGATCACGCTTCTTCTTCCTCGTTTAATTGGCCCGGGCAGTTACTTAGCCCATACAGCCATAAGCTAGCTTCTGAGTATATGTATGCGGTGATAAGTCGAGGGTGTACAGTCTTCTAGCACAGTAGTATGGTTCACAGTAGATAAGACAAAAGTAACCGGGGACACAGCACACCGGTTGGGCTTCTAATGCACCGGGGACACAGCACGCCGGTATAAGTGTGTATGGATGTGTGGTCGCCAGTCGATGTGTGTGTATGTCCGCGATGTTAGGAACTCGGGTACGCGGGTTTGTTAGGCCCGTAGGTTTGCGCGGATCACTTCCCCCTGCGGCCGCGCGATCACGCAACTCGTTTCTAAGGTCGCTGTCTCTTGCTCGCTCTGGAATATCTTAAAACAAGTCGTGTTGAGATTGGTCAAGGTACGACATCGTTTTAGACCCGCTCTTTCGCTCGATCCTCTCCCTACCCCCTCACTTCTCCTTTCCATTTTCCCACTCCGCCCCTCCATCATCCAATGCCGCCGCCGCCGGCATTGCTGCCGCTGCTGCCACCGCCTCCATTGCCGGTTCAAGCTGGTTCGTCTCCCCTTCTACCCTCCAAGCGTAGCATTAGTCTCCGGCCTACTCTGTCCCATCCCCAATGCAACCGCGCAGCTTCCCTGCTGAAAACGACGTAAACCCCTTTCGGGGGAATCGAACAAACGAAACGACGCACATGTTCTCCAGGAACGGCATCCAGTACACAGGGTGCCCCTCAAGGTTTTTTTTATATTAAAAGATTAATAAATAGAAATCACACGAAAGACTGACTTGAGTCACTATCAAAGTTTTAATCAGACGTTTTCCAAATCTGATATTTTGATAGTAGATAATTGTGTTTTTAGAAATTTACGATTCGGACTAATAGGAAAGATATAATTATTAGATTTTATTTCAAATGTTAAAATACATAGATATGATAAAATTATTACTGTAATTTCTTTGTCCTTTTTTATAAGCTATTTACTTATAGATCAATATAAGTAATATTGGGTAAACATATCGTAGAATTTGATACATTATTGTGTATTATGATAAATAAACATTTATCTCTCTCAATTTTGTGTAATTGTTCTTCGAGCGTTATAGTAAGATTGCTATGATTTTTCTCGTATAAGCGGCCAATGGTTTTACTTAATGTAATGCCTGTTATACATAATAGCGGCTTGTTATAATATGTAATAATGCGATTTACACCAAGCACTTTTGCTACGTTTATATTTCATTAAAAATTGATATCAACTAATTTCATTCATCGTGAATATAGGCAAGACCATAGGCTTCTGCCTGTGCCAGGGGGAATGTAACGATCGAGCCTACTGTAATCCAATTTGCTACTTCTGATGCTGGAGCTCGCGACCGCTCTCTATAGGTATTGATCGCCAAATTTTCGTCACATCTTCCATGCTTTTATTAGTGTTACGAAGTCAAGGTCTCTTCATAATACGTATATAGGCATGTATTATACGAAGTAATTGATACGAAATAACGCAATATTTATGTCAATATAAATTTTTGCAACAAGTACTTTGAGTTTGAGACAAATAGGTACAACAAATTATACAATACATATGTATACGTATAGTATGTACATATACATATACATGCGCGTAGGTATATATTACATAAAAATATTTAAATTAAGATATTATAATTGTAAATATTTTAATATACCTATTGTAATCATAATAAAAATATAATAACAATAATAACTATATTTCATTGATACAGCGACAAATTCGAAAAGTGATCAAAGAATCTAAAATTGTTTTTTAGGCATAGTTTTTTATATTTGGATACTTTTATACTTTTATACTACTATATAAGAATACTGTTACAACTAAACAATTCACAATTTTCAGGAGAAAGGAAAATCAAATGGGCACAGTAACAACTGTGCCGCAATCAACAACGTAGAACTACTTCTACTGTCACTATTTCATGTTAAAGTATTCAGCGAAGGACAGTTAACGTAGCTTTTACGTCAACTGTCCTTTGCTGAATACTTTAACATGAAATAGTGACAGTAGACGTAGTTCTACGTTGTTAATTGCGGCACAGTTGTCACTGTGCCCGTTTGATTTTTTCAGATTAAAATTTTTCTAGCAGTGTAACATAAGAAATGTTTTACTATATTTACTTTTAAGCTTTTTTTACGTGGGAAAACCAAGGGACGAAATCGGTAATCGATAAGTGAAATATCGAGGTTCTGTGTACATCGCGAGCGAGCAATCTCGAAATTCCCGAAAAAACGCTCGGGAAAACCAAGGGATGAAATCGCTGATCGGTAAATGAAATATCGAGGTTCCGTAGTAGCCTATGTTTTGCGCAAGGATGTAAAGAGTATGTGCAAAAGTTGGTCCAGATCGGTCAAATAGTTTAAGAGTGTATAAAGAACAAACAGACATACAGACATTCTATTTTATATAGGTAGATAGATAATTGTTTGGCTTTCTCATTGAGGAAGCTTTTTGAGACTTTCGATACTTTCGAGAGGAAATGGGACTATATAAGCTATCTAATGACGTATTAATCAATACTCTACGATTATTAGTTTCGAAGATATAAACGTTCAAAGTGTGACATGTTTTCGTTGCATTTGTTGCATCTGTGCTCCCAATATTACCCCCTACCCAACGGGAAAGACGTAGTTCTATACGTAAAAAACAAATTTAATTAAATTTCTTTGAATTGTGAGATAGTTAACTAACACAATTGCAATTACGATATTTTGTTATAATAAAACTTATATTGTATCTTGAAAAAGCCTGATGTGATTATTTGTCAATTCTGTGATCCATTTTTGACACTATTCATCCAGGAAACCGCAATATAACCGGTTTAAAAGAATAGCGATACTTCTGCTCCGTGCACTGGATTTTGAATATACAGGGTGTATTATTTTAATTTCCCCAGGCAAATATCTCGAACAATATGGGAGATATAAAGAAATGTTTAAGACAAAAGTTGTTTGGTTCGAAGGGGGACATAAGATGATGGTGCCATTGATTTGATCTTGGATAGTCATTTGAAGGTCACGTAAAGGTCACCTTCAGTTTCTTAAATGAAACCCCCTATTTTTTATTGCATATTCTTGTAGCCTGTCTCGAGACCTTTCCAAAACACTATAATAAAGTATATTATCATTAAGTACTTTTTGAGTTATAAGGCTTAAAAGTTACACTACCGCTGGCATTAGCATTACCCAAGGTGTACCACGCGGAGGTTGTCCGGTCGGATTTACACCTCTTGTGTGTGATACTATCCAGCACTTATAAAAAACACACCCAACGAGAATATCAACGAATTCATTGCTATTTGACCGAAAAGAATTCAGTTTAAGGGGGGATCCTGGTGTAGAAGATCCAAAAAATCGATTTTTTTTTTAAATCAATAGTACACTATTCGTGGAATATATTCCTAAAGTTACAGTAAAAAATTCGAAATTTTAAAGGACTCACAGCCATTTCTTGCGCGCAGGTATACGAGCACGCGGCATGAGCTCATCCAGAGTTGCGAAGAATATACTGCCTATTTATAAAAACCTTTCTAAGAAAGATCTGTTAGAAAGGTGCTTAGGCGGGCACACGCAAAATGCCAATGAAAGTTTCAATTCCACCGTTTGGCGGCTAACTCCGAAACACCTGCACTCTGGCGTAAAAATTATTGAAATCGCTGCCTATATAACCGCAGGCATATTTAATGAAGGATATTTTGCTGTTCTCAAGATTATGGAAATCTTACAAATAAAGATCGAGCCCCAATGTAACTTATTCGCGGACAATTACAAGGTCGAGCGAACGAAGAGGCAAGACCGCCGCAGCTTCAGTAGCAGCAGAGAAGCTCGATTGGCTAAAAAACAACGACAAATCGAGCAAAACGAGCTCTTCGAGGAGGCAGAAGGTTTATTATATGGACCTGGAATAGCAGATTAACGTCAGAGAGCGATAAGTTTCTAAAAATATTTGTTTTTCTGTACCGAAAACTGTAAACGCGTTTTTCTCAAAACCACGTTTTTGAAATTGGTTGGCACAATAACCAATCAAGTTGGCTCTTGTACGTACATATAGTTTATTACATTTACTAGGCTATAAACCTCTCAAATTAATAAAATAATTAATTTAAACAATTTTTATTGCATAAATAAAGTTCAAATTTTTGAGTAAAAATTGCTTTTTTTTTTAAGTGCCGCCATTTTGTCAATTTTCAACTTTTTTTCATTTTTTTAGGGTTATCGCCAAACCATGTTTATAAACAATAAGAAATTTTTTTGTTTTTTTGTTTCAGACGAGTACAAAAGGAGCTAGAACGCCCATCATTTTCCAGTTTTAAAACTGACGCTCGTATACTTACGCCCTTATAAACCTAATATATTATTTTTTTTTAAACTAAAAAAAATTTTTTTATATACTTTAATTATGTAATAAAATAGCTCAAAAGTTGTTAAAGCGATTTATTAAATTTTTTCTTTTAAAAAAATTCCCGAAAATACCTTTATTTTCAGTGGTCTACACCAGGATCCCCTCTTAAAAGATACGCGCGTGCGCACACACACACACGCACACGCACGTACGCACGCGCGCGCGCGCGCGCGCACACACACACACACACACACACACACACACACACACACACACACAAGAGGTGTAAATCCGACCGGGCAACCTCCGCGTGGTATACACCTTGGGTACCTAATGCTAATGCCGGCGGTAGTGTAATTTTCAAGCCTTATAACTCAAAAAGTACTTAATAAAAATATACTTTATTAGTGTTTTGGAAAGGTCTCGAGACAGGCTACAAGAATATGCAATGAAAAATAGGGGGTTTTATTTAAGAAATTAAAGGTGACCTTTACGTGACCTTTAAATGACTATCCAAGGTCAAATCAATGGCACCATCTTATGTCCTCCTTCAAACCAAACAACTTTTGTCTTAAACATTTTTTTGTATCTCCAATATTTTTTGAGATATTTGCCTGGGGAAATTAAAATGATACACCCTGTATATGGCTTAATTATAAGTACTATTATAGTACATTCAAGAAGCCGTCGTTTATTGTTTATTAAAAAGTTATTAACAAAAAAGTTTGAAAAATAAGTAGTTATTTTAAGTATTTTAAAGGATATAAACGACTAATATACCAAAGTATATGCATGGGCAGGGGCGGGTTCCACACGGCCGAGGGGTGCGGGGGGCCTTCGGCCCCCCCCCCCCGCGCTTCCCTGTACAGGGTGGACCTCACTTTACAACTCACACACATTGTAAAGCGAGGTCCACCCCGTACAGGGGGGGTGCGTGTGGGGGGCGAAGGCCCCCCCCTCCCGACCGTGTGAAACCCGCCCCCTGCCCACGCATGTACTTTGGTATATATGCCCTTCAAAATACTCAAAATAACTGCTATATTTTTTAAACTTTTTTTATTAATAACTTTTTAATAAACAATGATCGACGGCTACAACTTTTTGAATGTTGCTCAAAGACATGACCTTGACAACCGTATCTCGTTGCTCCGTTCAACACAACATTTACCCTAGTTTTGACTAGTTAAAACGGGTATTTATGGTAATCGGGTTTTGATGGTAACACGCCGACACGTTAGAACGCAAATTCACTAAGAGCAATTAGTCAATTCTAGTTTTAACTAAATTATTTTAGTTTAAACGCAAATTTACTAAAGCGTTCAGTTAATTCTAGTTTTTACTGAATTATTTTAGTTAGAACGCGAATGTACTAAAGCACTCAGTCAATTCTAGTTTTAACTAAATTCTTTCAGTTAGAAGGCGAATTACCGAGAGGGCTTAGTTAAAACTAGAATTTACCAGTAAATTCGTGTTTTGACGTATTTCGGGTTTTAACTGTAACATATATAAAATATATAGAAATATTTCTAACTATAATATTATATAAAATTATCATCTAAATCGACTTTAACTGGCAATATTTTTAAGGCTCCTGGATCAGGAGCCGAGAACTCCGCGTTGACGGTGGCAACATCGGTAGAATCGGTAGAAATAAGAACTATAAGGCGAGAAAATAGCAATAAGGCGTGGAAAGTGACATGTTGACAAGCCTATTTTGTCGTGCACGTTATTTCCTTATTATTCGCTCTGTACTTGTGCTCTAACGTTTAACGTATTCGTGAAACTCGTAAAATTGACCGAAAAGTAAGATTTTCATGCGGAAGGAACGTTTTCACCTCCTTTCGATAGTCGTTAAACGGCTGTTTTCGCGTATGTTTAGGCTTCGTTTTATGGCTGTTTGTTTATTGTCGAGGGAAAAGGATAGTTTTCGGTCAATTTCGAAAGTGTTCTGAAACGATCTATAGTGATGTTTTATTGAAATGTCTTTTTATTTGAAAATGGCATGCACGACAAAATTGGGTGTTTTCCTCGCCTCGAGAGTAAGAATTCAATATGGCCGCGGTGACTATCCAGGAGCCTTAAGGGGATCCTAAACCGAAGGCCGAACTCCGACGATGTCGATAATGTCGATACGAAATGTGATTTTCGCACAGCTACCAGTTTTTTTTTTTTTTTTTGGATTTATAGAATTAAAAATTCTTTTCCAGGATTAAAGTATAAACGCAAACAGATACGGCTCTGGTCGTGTTTTCGTTAAAAAAGAAAAAAATTTATTATATAAAAAATTCTCTGACGAAATGATACTGAAGTACAGTAATTTTGTATTAATATTTTCGATGGAAAAAGTCGATATGATATCACAAGGTGCATATAATTTGTTATATAAACAATTTTCCTCATGTACGAGATGAGGGCAGCGACTTGGCAACGCCGCACAGTTTGTGCGGTTGGTACTTGTGATATGATTCGCGCGTGAGCCGTGGCCGGTGACGGACGTGTTCCTACCCGTTCCCGTTTCCCGCGCCAGTGTGGTGCGTCCTGTGCTGAAGTGTTTGGTGTGTGGGCTGTGCGTGATACGCGAGTTCCGTGTTTTTGTAAATTGCGTTCTCTGGTATTTATTGACTCTCCTTTTCATTGATTGAGAGGTTTAATTTACTCTTTCTGGTCGGTTCCTTGACTGCTACCCCGGCGTTATATTGCGTCTCGCGGGGAGATGCAGGAGGCCTTGGCCCCTGTTAACTCCACCCCTGACGATGTCCCCCGGGAAGTGCGGCGTCTCTCGATCCCGCAGATAGACTTTGTCAACTTTGAAAGTTCTCTTTCGGCAAGCCAGCAGGCTGATAGTGACGGCGATTTGTGTGGTGGTTCGCGGTCGGGATCCGAGCTGCAAGGATCTCAGGATCCTCGAGTTCTCATCGACAAGGTAATTGGCGACGGTATGGGAGGCCGAAAGAAGAAGATTGCATCTAAGCACTCTAAACGTAGGACGGCCGACGGGGGCGGGGGACCTGATCCTTCGGGGATGCCTCTCGCGGGGGACCTCCGGGCGGGGGATCTGCCCCGGGAAGTTATAGCGGGCAATGATCATTCGGGGGGGTGTGCGGCCCCCGGGGGCGGCCCGCAGTGCGCGGCCTCCTTCATGGACGGTATCGGGGTGTCCCCTCCCTCCGGGAGGGACACGTCCGGCGATCTAGAAATGCGCGAAGACAAGGACATAGTTATGTCCGATCGAACAAAGGCGGTGGAAAATCGCGGCATTAAGCGACGCGTAGCAAGTGAGACGACGACTTCCCGCCGTATTACGTCCAGTTTCAGTTTACGGATGAAAAAAAGAATAGGGATACTCTGCATATTTCCGAGCTTATTTACAAAAGCATCGGCGCGTCCGTGACTCGTGTAGATGACATAGGCAACGGCAAAATTCGAGCGCAGTTTAGAACGGCTCGAGAGGCCAATGAGGCGATTGATTTAGCAATACTCAAAGAAAAAAACGTCCTAGCTTTCATACCGGAATTTAAGATCGTACGCATCGGTGTTGTCAATAGAGTCAAGGACAATTGGAAAGTCGATGAGCTCAAACCATTCATAGATTCACCTGTAAAAATCTTGGAAATTTCTCGTTTAACTAAGCGCGGAACCGAAAGGGATGAGAACGGTAAACCAAAGCTCATTCCTTCGAACTTGCTTAAGATCAAATTCGAAGGATCTCGTCTACCCAAAGAAATTTTTATTTTTAAAACGGTCCGGACGGTTAGACCGTTTATGCCATTAATTCGCATCTGCTATAACTGCTTTAATTACGGGCATACTGCCGAGATTTGTACATCTAAGACCAAATGTTTACGGTGTGGAGGCCTCGCGCACGAGCGGGGTGACGGGGCGCGAGGGTGTCCCCGCGCGGACTTGCCCCCCTGGTGTATCAATTGTGAAGGTGAACATTTGCCGACGTCGCCGGAGTGTCCGGAATATAAAAAGAATAAGAGGATCTCGGAAACCGCGACCCTCGAGAATATCCCTTTCGACGAGGCGCGTAAAAAGATAGTGGGGGAGCCCCCAACGGCGGGGTCTCTGGCGTCGACGATTAGTTTTCCCAGTCTTGGGTCCCCCTCCGCGGGGTTGAGCTCATCGGGAGCCACCTTAGCTAATGTTTTTTCTAAAATATTTTCCTCGTCCGCGTCCGCGCAATCGAGTGCGCCGGGCGGGTCGGGGGGGACGGGCGGTCGGGGGCCCTCGTATGCTGAGAAGGCGGGCTCCCCCCCTTCCTCCCCTCCTCCCGAGGGGGTTGGTTTCAGATTTGGTGGGCCGGTTGGCGCCGGTCGGGCTCCCGCGGATCCCGTTGCGGTGCATAATCGAGAGCAACGGGCAAAACAGGACAGCAACTCCCAGATCCGTATGCAAAGGTTGCGCAGTAGTCACAATCTAATCCTTAATTCACCTAACGGCAGAAATCAAGAGTCGCGAGGCCCTCCCGCGTTCAATTTCGGTCCGTCTCCACACATCGAGCCCCTTGACAGGAGGCCTCCGAAATCTGGAAGTGCACCGGGCGCTCATGTTCCATTTTCCAGTGCTACCATTATCCAGTTTATTATCTCTCTGGTCGATCAGCTCGTTAGTTATTTCCCTGCAATTAAAGGCTCCCCCTTCTTTGATATTCTAAGTCTCATGTGTACCTTCCTAAAAAGCGTTCTAGGGTAAAATGGAGGGACACACCGGATCAGATGCTGCGAAATCGGGACTTCGTATTACTGCCTGGAACTGCAGGGGAGCTGCCGGAAAAAAACCAGATATTGAAGGGCTCTGTGAATCCTTCGACCTTATACTGCTGACTGAGACATGTTTGAGGCCCGGGTCCCCCTTCCCCGCACGCGGGTTCAGGGTGATCCGGACTGATTGTACCGGCCCGGGACACAGAGGTGTCATGTTGTTAATGCGTGACAACATTGTTTTTTCAGAGCTCGACTTGCGGGGAATCTTGGACCCCTCAATTGAGGGGATCGGCGTGAGAATAGAAATGGAAGGCTCAGAGTTGGCTGTCTTGGGGGTGTATAGGCACCCCAATCAGGCATGCCTCAGCGCAACATGGCATAGACTGTTCCGATTGGGAGACTCTTTCAGGATGTCGATCATTTTGGGAGATTTCAACGCTCATCACCCCGTATGGGGGGCCCCTCGGACGAATTCAACGGGGAATACGTTGGCCAATCTTCTGGATCAGAGGCCCTTTATGTTCCTGGGCCCTAACTCGGCGACCTATCTGCCCCCTCCGGGTTTGACTCCTTCCACGCTGGATTTGGTGTTCGGTTCCTGTAATATGGCCTCCATAACAGAAGTATCAGCTTTGACGGATACTATGGGGAGTGATCACCTTCCGGTGAGTATCAACATCAGGAGATCGGTCAGAACCACTTCAGTGTTTTCCCACAGGTGTAAATTCACCAAAGACCAATTCAAAAAATTCTCGGCGGCCCTCTCGAGCAGGGCAGACGCCATCAAGGAGGAGGTGTTGACGCATGGCGACGAGGAGCCTCTAAGTCAATACAATTCATTTTACAGCGCCATTATGGAAATTGTAAGCTTGTTTTCTCCTCCAGTTAAGAGCGGAGCCGACAGAGGTAAGCGGGCGCCCCCCCCTAGTCCTTGGTGGACCGAGGACTGCACGGAGGCGGTGCGCAGAAGACAGGAGACGGGGGCTATATACAACAGGAAACGCTCCCATCCCAACTATTTAAAATGGAAGGAACAAAGAATTGCTACTAGAAAGATCCTTCGCAAGGCTAAGAGAGAGGGCTGGAGGAACTTCTGCTTCTCCCTTAATTACAAAACGCCAACCAGCGGCATATGGAGAATGATAAAGCGTTTCCGAAATCGCAAAGCAGCCGACGCGGTGAAGCCCGCTAATGAGAAACAGATTCAAGACGCGATCTATAACATCTGCCCGCCCTCGTGCGTGGGCCCCCGTTTGGAGCCTCCCATGGACAACGGAGACACATCACCTAATCCCGACCTAGCGTGGCTGGATGGCCCCTTCAAGCTGGGCGAGTTTTACGCGGCCTTACAATTAACTAAGTCTAATTCGAGCCCTGGATTGGATCGCATGGACTATAGAATTCTAAAGATTCTACCATCGTGCCTCAAAAGACTGCTTCTCAGAATTTTGAACAACTTATATAGTTTGGGAACCTTCCCAGAGGCTTGGTTTCATTCATTGGTCTATTTGATACCTAAGCCCTCGGGGGCAGGAGTCCGCCCCATTGCACTCACCTCCTGCATCCTCAAGCTGCTCGAGAAAATGATCTTGACTCGAGTCCACTGGGCCGTGGAGTCCCATACTACGGGAATCAAGATTATACCGGACTTCCAGTATGGATTCCGCAAGTTTCGGTCGTGCTCAGACAACCTTACAATCTTGGCCTCAGCGATCCACAGTTCTAACTTGAAGCGAAAGACCACAGCTGCACTATTTATTGACATCAAGTCTGCTTTTGACAACGTCGTCCCCGAGATCCTGGTTCAGGAAATGAGGGCGACCGGCTTCCCCAAGGGTATCTGTAAGTTCGTCCAAAATCTGATTTCGGAAAGAAGAGTCCAATTTGTCGTTAATGGTAATCCTACGTCGGTTAAGCTTTCTCGTAAGGGCACGCCTCAGGGCTCTGTACTGAGTCCCTTCTTATTCAACTTTTACATGAAAGACATCAGCTCCGTATTACTTCCTGGTGTGAAGATTCTTCAGTTTGCGGACGACGTTGTCATCTATGCGGCAAATAAAAATGTGGACAGAGCTGTCAGACTTCTGGAGGGGTCCCTGGTGGCGATGGGAAATTATCTACGTGTAAGGGGTTTGGAAATCTCTCCAAGTAAAACTCGTCTAATGCTGTTAGCGAGAAACAGGGCCGCCTACAATCATGACTGCGTTATCAACTACGAGGGGGCACAGATTCGCCCCTCTGATACAGTGCGATTCCTTGGCGTCATACTTGATCCAAAGATGAAGGGAGATGCGCACATGGATTATTTAATCAAGAGGGCTGGGGATGTGGCGAACATCATTTCCTCCCTTCGGGGAGTTTGGTGGGGTTCACATCCTCAGCTCTTGTTATCCATCTATCGAGCCGTCTTGCGCGGCTCATTGGAATATGCAGCGCATATCTTCTCACTAACAAGCAACACCACTAAGTTTCGTCGTCTGGAAATTATACAAAACAAAGCCATCAGGGCTTGCATGGGATACCGCATTACTACGCCCATCAATACCATGCTTGCGGAAGCCAAGGAAGCTCCGCTCAAGTACAGACTAAGATTCCTTGCATCGAGATATTTGCTTAAATCTTTGTCGCTGGTAGACAACCCGGTGGTCTCGGGCCTCTACGAGATCGTTGATGCGCTGCGGGACGACCCCGGGGGGGCCTTGTACGTCCGGGAAACTTTTCCGGTCGCGGAACTGTTTAGCTGGGCCTGTCGGTACGCCCCCTCTATCAGGGTCTCGGTATGTTCTCCTATGTTCCAGTTTTCTTACAACTCAAGTTATTTGTCCCCCCAGGTTTTCGAGCCTATGCCGGATTGGTTGGACCTTATGGAGAGGGTGTCTGGGTCTTCGGCCCAATTGATGTTCGAGCAGTCTTTTGGTCAATATATGAAGGATTCTTTCGTTGTTTATACAGACGGTTCTAAAACAAATGACGGGAGCTATGTGGGCTCCGCCTGCTACTCCCCTCAACCTAAAATGGAACTCATGTTTAAGCTTTCCTCGCACGCCTCCATTTTCACCGCGGAAGCCTGGGCGATATACAACGCGATTCTCGTCGCCTTAGACCTGCCATGTAGTAAGTGTACAATAGTCTCTGATTCCAAAAGCGTCTTAGTAGCATTAAAAAATCCATTATCTAGTAAATCATCATATTTAATCGCATTAATAAAATCTAAGTTAGAACAGGCCTCTATTTTAAATAAGGAAATTCAATTCATTTGGATCCCCTCACATAAGGGTATTGTCGGCAACGAGATTGCTGATGCTCTGGCCCGGAGGGCCGTTAGGGAGGGTAGACCTGAGGGGGGAAATTTGCCGTACTCGGATTTGTTCTCCGTTCCTCGGGACAGGCTGGACGCCGCCTTTGATAATTACTTGTCGGTGCGCGGTCGAACTAAGGGGGCGCACTTCTTTGAAAATATTTATTTCAAATCGGCAAAGCCCTGGTTCAATCACTTAGGCTTGAACAGGGAAACCGCGGTAATTGTTTCTCGACTGCGAGCCAATCACTATAACCTCAACCATTCGCTGTCCAGAAAAAACTTAATTGAGGACGCCTCGTGTCCCTGCGGGG
Organism: Leptothorax acervorum; assembly: GCA_035220615.1. Lineage (NCBI taxonomy): Eukaryota > Metazoa > Arthropoda > Insecta > Hymenoptera > Formicidae > Leptothorax > Leptothorax acervorum. Next base: position 44,140 of record JASTWQ010000247.1, on the reverse strand, counting down.
AGAGTGAGCAGGACTTCAACCATTTAATTTTCGATTGCCCTCTAGTTAGGCTACAGGCCTCTAAATTACGCCTGGCAATTCACCAGGCCCGAGGCCCGGGATGTAAAAATATTTTCGAAGTACTCAGGAAGCCGACCAGCAAGATATGTAGACTGATCGTTGCATTTTGTAAGTCGTTGGATATTCTAATCTAAATTGAATTACCCGCGCTCACGCGCGGCATCTGGATTCCCCCACCCTATGTCCATCCGTGTACCTCCATGTTTCCGTCCGCTCCGGCGTTCGCCATACTGACGGAGCCCACGCTAGCAAGATATAATATAGACCGTATAAACACGTTGAGAGTATATTGGCCGTATTGCTCTCCGACTGGAGGCAGGAGCCTAAGCAAACAAAATAAGAAGAATAAGAAGAAGTACTTGTGATATACCCTAACCTAAGTGTCAGAGCACATCACGAGCTCGGCGTAAACATTCACTCACACAGCACTCACACCTAACCTTACTCCGACGATCCCAGCGTGCGGCGTTGCCACGTCGCCACGCTCGAGTTGTGAAAGTCAGCGCTTGAGCACCGAAAGACAAACTTTAATTATTAATTTAAAAAAAACTGTACGGTGGATCGCGTTCACCTTCAACTATAGGCTTCCTCACAGTGTCCTCTTCCCATCGATATGTATTGTTCGGACATTTTTGGCAAAAGATTTTTTGCAATCTCGTGTTATTCATAGGAAAATACCTCTTTTCCTATTAGACCAATGTTAAAATCACCTAATTTTGAAATTAAATATCTTGAGAACGGGACGGTAAATTATCTTTTTTCTGGGCTCAATCGATTCAGGAGAGTTCCTTTTTTCGATATAAAAAATAAAACCTATCACTTTTGGCAAAAGTTGTTCATCATCGAACTACCTTAATCGTCATTCCAATATGACTATTAGTTAGAAAAACTGCGTGCCGACTTGATTTGTCAGTTTCAACACAGCTCTTTCAAATTACTCGTCAAAACGTCTCAACCATGGGTTTTGGTCCTTTTTATTTTTGTCGTTTATACATATACATATAACATCTTATTTAAATAGTTTAATTTTATTGCGAAAAATATTACCTCAGCCAGGGCTCGAACCTGGAACTTCCCGACAATCCGTGCGGGTATCGTATCAGTTCGATCACTAAGGCATGTGGTAATATTTATTGCAATAACACATATTAAAATGACTAAATAATAAAATAAGGTAACGCACCGATTTTTCAGTCGACGGTGAATAATAAACCAAATAATATATTTTTACTCCGCCAGTAATGATCATTACTGGCGGAGTAAAAATATAATATTATTTGGTTTATAATATTATAATTTAAATATTTATTTAATAACATATATAAAAATAAATAGAGCATTTTAAGTTATCGCTCAAATTATCACTATGACATCGACTGGTAGCTAAATCGGTAAAGAAAAGTGAGTAAAATCCATAGGCAATTCAATCAGAAAATCTTATGGATTCAATAGTCAAAGAATATTAATTGTCTTAAATATTTCCATTCACGACTCATATGCAACCAGAACAGGTATTAGGAATTTCCCAAAGTATTCTTGATTAGATTCTTATGATTCTGATTCGCCCCTGAAGCAACGTATATTCGCAGCTTCGTCCGCATGCGCCCAGCACTGAAACGCCGGGGTTTTACCAAGCTATCTCCATTATCCGAATCAACGAGGCGAGGGCGTATCGACGAGTGGCTCCTATCCATGAAGTAAGAGTAAGGAGAGGTATCTACGTAGATTGAAAGTGGTCATGAAAAATGTTCCGCATGTGGCCAGGTTCGCCGAATGGAATAACTTGGACCATTTCGTTGCCATCTTGAATATTCGTACATATATAGTGTTACGTTTAGTTGAGTTAGTAATGAGTAAGTTTGTGCGTGGTGTTTGGTAAATATTAAAGCGAGTATAATATAACTGTGTATAGTTACAATTATTTAATTTGTAATCGCATGATATTATAAGGTTTTAAAGAAAATTAAAGAATTTGTTTTAGCATAAACCATAACGAAACTTTTAGCTTTTATAACCTAAAATTATTTGCATGTCAAATTGATTAACATTTATTGGGTCGCTGGGAAAGTTGTGGCCGTTTCAGGACTTGGCGAAAAATCTATTTACCGGAATATTCGCAAAATTTCTGCTGCAGGGGCATATAAAGGGAGGGTATGAGGCAACATAACAGTGCATTTATCTTACGCAACGTAAGATATTGGTTCACACGCTTCCGTGACGACAACTTCGACCTTGAAGATCGAGCCTGTTCAGGACGGTTTTCGGCGGTGGATCGCGATCGATTGCAGCAGATGTGGTAAACTGGAAATAGACTTACGTCTAATATTTGTTGCCTCATACCCTCCCTTTATATGCCCCTGCAGCAGAAATTTTGCGAATATTCCGGTAAATAGATTTTTCGCCAAGTCCTAAAACGGCCAGAACTTTCCCAGCAACCCAATAAATGTTAATCAATTTAACATGCAAATAATTTTAGGTTATTAAAGCTAAAAGTTTCATTACAGTTAATGCTAAAACAAATTCCTTATTTTTCTTCAAAACTTTATAATATCATGCGATTACAAATACAATAATTGTAACTAAACTGTATTATACTCACTTAACCCTATTTGGTCACACTTCCCAAGAATCCCGTAATGGTCACACTGGGTAAAATAGACCCCAGCGTGTTTGCACGTGTATAAAAAATTGTAGGTGACCTTTAAAAAAAAAAAGAAAATATCCTGGTGTAGTTTAAGTCTTCCTTAAAAAGACTGTATAGGTTTCATTTGCAAAAAATTAATTTAACATATGTAAAAAAATAGCCCATTTCCATTGGTTTACTGGGTCGTTTTCGAAGTTAAAAAAACGCTGAGGTCTATTTTACCCAGTGTGACCTATTAGGGTTAAATATTTATCAAACACTACACTTATATGATACTATAACTTAACTAAACGTAACGCATGGTAACACTATATACATATATATACGAATTCAAGATGGCGACAAAATGGTCCAAGTTATTGCATTTGGCAAACCTGGCCACATGCGGAACATTTTTCGCGACCAACTTTTCCGCTCTAAACTATAGGAGATACCTCTCCTTACTCTCACTTCATGCTCCTATCGCACCAAGCGTTGATCGTTGTGTGCGTGAATACAAGCAAGCGTGTCGCTGTCGTCACATTCCTTTCCCCGCACCTCCGGCACTACCATACACCCTCCTTTTCCCGCAATCCTCTCGCGGAACCGGCGGTTTGCCCTTCTCCCACCACTGCCACAGACCGCACGTGGCGTCCAATGCCCCGTCGTGAGGCAGTCATCGTGGTTTCTACCCGAACACGTGCATTGCGCGCACTAGGTCATTGCTCTCCGTACTCCGGTTCTCTTTTTCTCTCTCTCTCTCCTTCTCTCTTTCTCTTTCTCTCTCTCTCGCTCCTTCTCCCCCCTCTTTCTCTCTCTCACTCTTTCATAATATCGCGAGTGAGTCAGAACGAGTCGGAGCGAACTGGCAGGCCCGACCCTTCGTCACAGCACTTGCCGCATAGTGTGCGGCATGACCACGACACGCCAAATTGTGCGAGCCATGCCGCAACTCGACCCGCTCTCCGTACGTCGTCGTCCTGCGTAACCATGGAACGCTTGCGAAGTTGACGTTCGCAGACCGGTCCAGAAGCTTCGATTTCGCCGAAACGCATTTGGGATATTACGCGATATAGCGCGCGTATGTATATATCCCACACACGTATACTACAATCTACGAAGGAAGGAAGTAGAGAAGCGAGGGGAAGTAGAAGGAAAAAAAATATGATTGACAAAGCTGTAATATGTTGTCAATATGATATACGTAACAGAATGATAATTACGAGAATATCAAACATATATACGTCCATATGAAAGCGAGTTTAATATATCAGTGGGCCTATTCTGTAACTCTTAACAACAGTTTTGTTATCGTTATATTTGCATTGTGCAGCTTTTTTATTATGTATAATATCTGCGCAACGCAAATATAACGATAATGAAATTGTCGTTAAGTCGAGTTACAGAATAGACCCACTGGGGATATAAAACTCAATTGTCTCTTGAAAAACGTTTGCGTAATATATTTCAACTCGATTAACTAATATCCCAGCAAACACCAAGTTACATGTAACTTTCATGTTAGTTGTAATTTCCTACTTAATAATGTAAATGTTATATAACACACGTGTTGCTCGGACTTATATAAAAGATACTTGATTCGTGATTTTAATTAACAAACGGAAACAAGCTACCTGATATTGCATCAATGCTAGGCATGTTACGACATCGCGGTATCGCTCTATCCTTATAGATAGCGTAAACATATTCAACACGACGATGTTCATCGGCGCTATTATAAGTGCAGAAAGTTTCGTAATGAAGATTAGTACCTTTTACCTATATAGACCTTTTCGGGCAATCGCGATTGCATTATACGAATCATCATACCTTCACATATATATTATGATGTCCATATATTATATACGACGATATGTACATACATACCCCTCAAATATAAAATTATTAATATATAACATATAAATATGCTGAGATATATGACAAAGGAGAAGGGAAAGACCTTTAATGTTATAAATGAAAATATTAAGGAATATGGTCGTGTTTCGCACCAAGTTCACATGCGACGACGAATCAAATAGTGTATTTTTACGCGAGATGGCAACTTAGGAGTACTTTTTATTATAGTATCCGAATAACAATAATAATAACAATAACAACAACAACAACAACAATAATAATAATAATAAATATCTGAACCGATCAAATTCGTAATAGATATATACAGATTGTGGAAGGTTAATCGTTATATGAGGTTTTTGTAATAAAAATGCCTTTATATTTTTCCTCCCCATGTACCTTACAAAGATATTAGTCCGGGATGCAGTCCAAATTGTGAAATTTTTATTTAAGAAACATAATTATGAAAAATGTCGAAAAAATACTATTACAAATTTTGATTATAGATGACACTAAAGAAGCTTGCAATTATAATATTGGTCGTTATTATGTCAATAATTATAAAAAGCTAAGGATTCATGTGTGTGCAAACAAAGCGAGAAAACATTTTCCATAAAAAGAAGCGACGTCAGCGCTTTTCGCTCTTATAAAAAAGATCTCCAAAAGGTCATTCACAGTATTGTACAAATGCACACACACACACACACACACACACACACACACACACACACACACACACACACACACACAACACACACCACACACGCGAAATAATAACAACCTTCGGTTGGCAACAGTCGGGAGTAAAAATAATCATAATATATTATATGTATACGTATTATTAGATAAAATTTATTTAGTTATACTATTTTTAAACTTTTAAGTGTATTAAAGAAGCATAGTTTTGTACAATAGTTTTTTTGCGTAAACTAGCACTTTTTTATATATTCCACATCAAAAGACAAAAGAATGGTATTAACCTGCAAGAAGACACAGTGGATTTTAATATAACGATTATTTATCGATTGTAGAGAGACTCTCGCATAACTGACATCTGTGTATTTCTATTTTTATTTTTATTTTATTTATTGAGCTGTCTTTTATGTGACAACTTGTTTTACTTATTAAATTGACATTCTCGGAGTGTTCTGTATACTTCATGATTTTTCTCGGTACCTTTCACCTTGTAAGAGCGAAGCATTTAGTCGATACGCTGAAGTTACACGGAAAACATCGACTCTTTATGTATCTCAATTACCGATAGATGTTGCGATCTTAACTGTTTGGTAAGTGGTTGTGAATCATTTTACTCGTAATTTAATTAGATGTGTTAATCTCTGCTATGTTTCTCATGATATTAAATGGAGCAGTTGATTTCGCGACATTCAATTTGGTAATCTACTTATAATTTGCGCGGTAACCAGCAATATAACGAACACGTCGATAATGTCACTATATATATGCGCTTCTCACAATAAATTCCAAGTTTTTAATTTTATGCTAATTTGCACTGATGATGGTCGAAATAATAGACCGAAACGTCTCTATGTTTTATTAAAGATTAAATGTTTATTGTATACATGTTTGCTTTAACACCGGCGCCCTGCTCTTATTTGCCTTATTATTAATCTAATTTTTTAAAGATTTTTCTTATATGTACAAAATATATTTGGAACTAAATTTTTACAATTTTAAAGAAAAAATATGACATACTTTATACATATAATAGATTTTTTATAAAATATACATTTTTTATGGTATATTGACATTATTAACATTATCGACATTAAAAAAAATAAAGAACTATATATTTTTACATAATTCAATTTATTCAGTCATTTGAATATTGAGATAAAGGCAATCAATAACTAAGAAATTAATTTACAAAATATTTTATTTTTTGACATATAGTAGATACACTCACCTGCAAAAAAAACCGGCCACTTGAAATCAGCGCTAAAAAGCACCAAATTAAAAGTTACATATCTTTGTGAAAAATGATCGCAGAGCAATGTTTAAAAAAGCATTTTAAAGCTTAAACCCTCAGCTTTCGAATGCTTCAAGGCTCGTTTCGATAATGCTAATACCGGTGGCACAATACAGTTTTTTATTAAAAAGACCTTAAAATGCACTACTCGCTTCAAATCGTCATTACTCATGTCTGTAAAAAAAAAATAGTAGCGTAATGATTAAAAAAGCATTTTAAAGAGAAAATGTTAAATTTTACGATATAATCAATAAAATTTGGAGAATAACTTTCGTTCTCCCCGTACACGCCATCAAAGTTGAAGTTTCTTATTCTTCAATTCTGTAAGGTCTATTTCAAATTAGCGCCGTTTATAGTAAAATCTTCGCAGAGAAACGTTTATAAAGCTTAAATCCTCAGCTTTCAAATGCTTCAAGGCTCGTTTCTCTGCGAAGATTTTACTACAAACAGCGCTAATTTAAAATGGACCTTGCAAAATTGAAGAATAAACTTCAACTTTGATAACGTGTACGGGAAGAACAAAAGTTATTCTCCAAATTTGATTGTATCGAAAAATTTAAGATTTTCTCTTTAAAATGCTTTTTTAATCATTACGCTACCATTTTTTTTCACTGAGTTATGACGATTTGAAGTGAGTAATGCATTTTAAGATCTTTTTTATAAAAAACTGTATTGTGCCGCCGGTATTAGCATTATCGAAACAAGACTTGAAGCATTCGAAAGCTAAGGGTTCAAGCTTTAAAATACTTTTTTAAACATTGCTCTGCGATTATTTTTCACAAAGATAAAGTAACTTTTAATTTGGTGTTTTTTTAGCGCTGATTTCAAGTGGCAGGTTTATTTTGCGGGTGAGTGTATAAGGAATATTAGATATATCTCGTAACATTAATTTTTTAATCAGAGAATAAGTTAATCCGCCAATGTTAATTTAAAACAAGAATCTTTATTGAAGTCGACGCAATTGGCAATATTCGTAACAATTATATCACGACGTTTCGACCCGGGGGATTGGGTCCTTCTCAAGTGTCTAACAAACAAAAACGGTAACGCCGGAAAAAATTAATTAAAGGTCTAACAATAAATTACGGAAATACAATAAGATATCCTACCTATGCAAACATGGAGCTACGCACTCGCATGAACATCTTAGAGTATGAGGATTTTGACAGAAACAGTCATATGTCAAAGCTAAATAAAAAATCTTTTCATTAAGAGGCGTCATTACGTCATTAATTTAAAACAAGAATCTTTATTGAAGTCGACGCAATTGGCAATATTCGTAACAATTATATCACGACGTTTCGACCCGGGGGATTGGGTCCTTCTCAAGTGTCTAACAAACAAAAACGGTAACGCCGGAAAAAATTAATTAAAGGTCTAACAATAAATTACGGAAATACAATAAGATATCCTACCTATGCAAACATGGAGCTACGCACTCGCATGAACATCTTAGAGTATGAGGATTTTGACAGAAACAGTCATATGTCAAAGCTAAATAAAAAATCTTTTCATTAAGAGGCGTCATTACGCCTCTTAATGAAAAGATTTTTTATTTAGCTTTGACATATGACTGTTTCTGTCAAAATCCTCATACTCTAAGATGTTCATGCGAGTGCGTAGCTCCATGTTTGCATAGGTAGGATATCTTATTGTATTTCCGTGATTTATTGTTAGACCTTTAATTAATTTTTTCCGGCGTTACCGTTTTTGTTTGTTAGACACTTGAGAAGGACCCAATCTCCCAGGTCGAAACGTCGTGATATAATTGTTACGAATATTGCCAATTGCGTCGACTTCAATAAAGATTCTTGTTTTAAATTAACATTGGCGGATTAACTTATTCTCTGATTTTTTACACATCATCGACTTGGAAAATAATGTCTCTTAACAACGAGGGATTCTTTCACACGATTAACAACGAATTCGGAGGACACACCGTTACGCTTTTAAAATCATGGATAAACAATATGACGAAGGTCAGCAAAGCACGACAACAGCTAATCTTCCCACTCAGATGTAGACGACATGACGTACTACCACCGCACATCCTACATTTACGCTTTAACATCGCCTTCAGGAGCCGTAGTGCTAAACACAGATTTAACAATTGCAATACACGTTACCAGAGAACCATGTTAAGCCTTGAGATTAGGGATTTGAACCATCATCTAAAATTTTTGAACTCGGAGATTAAGCACATTCAAGAGCGCCTCGCTGCTCGCTTTCCAACGCGGTTTCTGGATGAGTTTTATGATGATAATAGACGAAGAATCAAAAAACACGATAACACTGCTAAAAATAACTCTATTAATAAGTTCAATAGATTATTTAATAAACATAATCCGTACGACTCGTTTTTCAACAACGACAGAACAAAATGGTCTATTAACATCAGCAATAAAACTATTCCCGACAATGTGTTGCGATTTTTAAGTCTTGGTGAAAAGTTTGGCCTGCCTATTGTTCACTCTGATAAAGGAGATCGAACACGCACAGCCGTAGACATAATAAAAAACTTCGAGGTCAATAGTCGTAGAATACCACAGAATGTCATCAATCCGATACGTAGCTCCATCGCAAATTCTTTGCAGGTCTTTTTAAATAAGCCCGAACACATTAGTTATATTGATCGCTTTATTTTAAATGAATTTAGGACTTGTAAAAGATTTCTGCGGGATAACAATGATGTTTTTGTGACTAAAGCGGACAAAGGCCAGGTCACGGTCTTTATGGATAAAAGCGATTATACTAACCGGATGATTGACCTTCTTAATGACGAATCCACATATAAAAAATTGAACAAGGATCCGATAAGAAAGATAACCACAAAACTTGACGAACTTGTGAAATTTTTGCATGATAATGACATTGTTGATGATCCTACGTTTTATAAATTAAAGTGCACAAACGGTAACCTCCCACGGTGTTACGGGCTACCAAAAATTCATAAAACTGGTTTTCCTCTGCGCATAATCGTATCAGCTGTCGGGAGTCCGCTTTATAACGTAGCTAGCTATTTACATTCCATCTTATACGAATCTGTGCGCCGACCTAATTCTTACATCAAAGATAGTTGGTCATTCGCAAAAAAGATAAAGAACGTAACGATTAACGACGACCAAATCTTAGTATCACTGGATGTCACGGCTCTCTACACTAACATTCCGAAAGAGTTGGTCTTCAAGGCTATAGAAAATAGATGGAATGAGATCTCTCAGAACACTAAGCTTAGCTTACAACAATTTGTGCATGCTATTGACCTTGTCCTGAGTTCCACTAGCTTCTCCTTTAACGGCCAAGTATACGAGCAAATTTTTGGTAGCCCTATGGGTTCCCCCCTTTCCTCAATCCTCGCCGACATTGTCATGGACAATCTGGAAACTCATTGTTTGAACGCTCTCGGTTTCGCCATTGCAATCTTTTTTCGATATGTGGACGATATCTTCGCTGTAGTACCCCGAGGTGAGCTAGGTGATATACTCGACGTATTCAATAGCTACCACCCCCGCCTTAAATTCACGCATGAAGTGGAGAACAATGATTCTCTTCCTTTCTTGGATACAATCGTTATTAGGGAAGGAAACAATTTATTAACTAATTGGTACCGAAAACCCACTTTTTCTGGTAGGTACATCAATTTTTTCTCGAGTCACCCTTTTAAGTACAAGATTAACACCATAAATAGCCTCACAGACCGGGCGGTCTTACTCTCTGACGAACGCTTCCACCGAGAGAATATTGAAATTGTAAAAACAATTCTTCTTAACAATTCCTTCCCTGATAACTTAATCAATAAACGCAATAATACTAGATTAAAACAGCTCCGTTACCCTCGTGATAATGATAATAATGAACACACGAATGCGTTTGATGCTCGTAGATACTTAGCCATACCTTTTGTTAGGGGTCTCAGCGAGGATATACGGTTTACACTGAATAGGGTGGGTCTCGACACGGTGTACACCATCCCGAAAAAGCTCGATTTAGTGATTAAGAAAGGAAAAGATAAACTTAATAAGGACCGTGAAACTGAGCTAGTGTATAGAATTAACTGCGGTAATTGTGACGCATCTTATATCGGGCAAACAAAGAGATATTTGAAAACGCGGATTAATGAGCACCAGAATGATATTAAGAAGGATGAGGGATGCCGTTCGGTAGTAAGTAAGCACCGCGCGTCTTATCGACATGATTTTAAATGGGCAGAAGTGGACATACTACATAAAGAAAAGAATATCAGGAAGCGTGAAATAGCAGAAATGTTTTTCATCAAAAATCAAGCGAATACCATCAACCTACAAAAGGATACCGAAAATCTAAATCCTATATACGACAAAGTCATCTCCAGCGTATGAATCCGCTATGTTTATTCTTTTAACCTTACAACATTGTTCAATCGTGACAGTCGTGTGCTTGCTTTCGTCCGGTCATCGTCTTCTAATTGTGTGACTCCGCTCGCTTTATACATTGTACATTTTAACACTGTGAAACTTGCATCAAGGTGCTCAACGAAACCGAATATGTAACTATCTATCTGTTAATACCTCATTTCTACTTAATGACGCCTCTTAATGAAAAGATTTTTTATTTAGCTTTGACATATGACTGTTTCTGTCAAAATCCTCATACTCTAAGATGTTCATGCGAGTGCGTAGCTCCATGTTTGCATAGGTAGGATATCTTATTGTATTTCCGTGATTTATTGTTAGACCTTTAATTAATTTTTTCCGGCGTTACCGTTTTTGTTTGTTAGACACTTGAGAAGGACCCAATCTCCCAGGTCGAAACGTCGTGATATAATTGTTACGATTATTGCCAATTGCGTCGACTTCAATAAAGATTCTTGTTTTAAATTAACATTGGCGGATTAACTTATTCTCTGATTTTTTACACATCATCGACTTGGAAAATGATGTCTCTTAACAACGAGGGATTCTTTTACACGATTAACAACGAATTCGGAGGACACACCGTTACGCTTTTAAAATCATGGATAAACAACATGACGAAGGTCAGCAAAGCACGACAACAGCTAATCTTCCCACTCAGATGTAGACGACATGACGTACTACCACCGCACATCCTACATTTACGCTTTAACATCGCCTTCAGGAGCCGTAGTGCTAAACACAGATTTAACAATTGCAATACACGTTACCAGAGAACCATGTTAAGCCTTGAGATTAGGGATTTGAACCATCATCTAAAATTTTTGAACTCGGAGATTAAGCACATTCAAGAGCGCCTCGCTGCTCGCTTTCCAACGCGGTTTCTGGATGAGTTTTATGATGATAATAGACGAAGAATCAAAAAACACGATAACACTGCTAAAAATAACTCTATTAATAAGTTCAATAGATTATTTAATAAACATAATCCGTACGACTCGTTTTTCAACAACGACAGAACAAAATGGTCTATTAACATCAGCAATAAAACTATTCCCGACAATGTGTTGCGATTTTTAAGTCTTGGTGAAAAGTTTGGCCTGCCTATTGTTCACTCTGATAAAGGAGATCGAACACGCACAGCCGTAGACATAATAAAAAACTTCGAGGTCAATAGTCGTAGAATACCACAGAATGTCATCAATCCGATACGTAGCTCCATCGCAAATTCTTTGCAGGTCTTTTTAAATAAGCCCGAACACATTAGTTATATTGATCGCTTTATTTTAAATGAATTTAGGACTTGTAAAAGATTTCTGCGGGATAACAATGATGTTTTTGTGACTAAAGCGGACAAAGGCCAGGTCACGGTCTTTATGGATAAAAGCGATTATACTAACCGGATGATTGACCTTCTTAATGACGAATCCACATATAAAAAATTGAACAAGGATCCGATAAGAAAGATAACCACAAAACTTGACGAACTTGTGAAATTTTTGCATGATAATGACATTGTTGATGATCCTACGTTTTATAAATTAAAGTGCACAAACGGTAACCTCCCACGGTGTTACGGGCTACCAAAAATTCATAAAACTGGTTTTCCTCTGCGCATAATCGTATCAGCTGTCGGGAGTCCGCTTTATAACGTAGCTAGCTATTTACATTCCATCTTATACGAATCTGTGCGCCGACCTAATTCTTACATCAAAGATAGTTGGTCATTCGCAAAAAAGATAAAGAACGTAACGATTAACGACGACCAAATCTTAGTATCACTGGATGTCACGGCTCTCTACACTAACATTCCGAAAGAGTTGGTCTTCAAGGCTATAGAAAATAGATGGAATGAGATCTCTCAGAACACTAAGCTTAGCTTACAACAATTTGTGCATGCTATTGACCTTGTCCTGAGTTCCACTAGCTTCTCCTTTAACGGCCAAGTATACGAGCAAATTTTTGGTAGCCCTATGGGTTCCCCCCTTTCCTCAATCCTCGCCGACATTGTCATGGACAATCTGGAAACTCATTGTTTGAACGCTCTCGGTTTCGCCATTGCAATCTTTTTTCGATATGTGGACGATATCTTCGCTGTAGTACCCCGAGGTGAGCTAGGTGATATACTCGACGTATTCAATAGCTACCACCCCCGCCTTAAATTCACGCATGAAGTGGAGAACAATGATTCTCTTCCTTTCTTGGATACAATCGTTATTAGGGAAGGAAACAATTTATTAACTAATTGGTACCGAAAACCCACTTTTTCTGGTAGGTACATCAATTTTTTCTCGAGTCACCCTTTTAAGTACAAGATTAACACCATAAATAGCCTCACAGACCGGGCGGTCTTACTCTCTGACGAACGCTTCCACCGAGAGAATATTGAAATTGTAAAAACAATTCTTCTTAACAATTCCTTCCCTGATAACTTAATCAATAAACGCAATAATACTAGATTAAAACAGCTCCGTTACCCTCGTGATAATGATAATAATGAACACACGAATGCGTTTGATGCTCGTAGATACTTAGCCATACCTTTTGTTAGGGGTCTCAGCGAGGATATACGGTTTACACTGAATAGGGTGGGTCTCGACACGGTGTACACCATCCCGAAAAAGCTCGATTTAGTGATTAAGAAAGGAAAAGATAAACTTAATAAGGACCGTGAAACTGAGCTAGTGTATAGAATTAACTGCGGTAATTGTGACGCATCTTATATCGGGCAAACAAAGAGATATTTGAAAACGCGGATTAATGAGCACCAGAATGATATTAAGAAGGATGAGGGATGCCGTTCGGTAGTAAGTAAGCACCGCGCGTCTTATCGACATGATTTTAAATGGGCAGAAGTGGACATACTACATAAAGAAAAGAATATCAGGAAGCGTGAAATAGCAGAAATGTTTTTCATCAAAAATCAAGCGAATACCATCAACCTACAAAAGGATACCGAAAATCTAAATCCTATATACGACAAAGTCATCTCCAGCGTATGAATCCGCTATGTTTATTCTTTTAACCTTACAACATTGTTCAATCGTGACAGTCGTGTGCTTGCTTTCGTCCGGTCATCGTCTTCTAATTGTGTGACTCCGCTCGCTTTATACATTGTACATTTTAACACTGTGAAACTTGCATCAAGGTGCTCAACGAAACCGAATATGTAACTATCTATCTGTTAATACCTCATTTCTACTTAATGACGCCTCTTAATGAAAAGATTTTTTATTTAGCTTTGACATATGACTGTTTCTGTCAAAATCCTCATACTCTAAGATGTTCATGCGAGTGCGTAGCTCCATGTTTGCATAGGTAGGATATCTTATTGTATTTCCGTGATTTATTGTTAGACCTTTAATTAATTTTTTCCGGCGTTACCGTTTTTGTTTGTTAGACACTTGAGAAGGACCCAATCCCCCGGGTCGAAACGTCGTGATATAATTGTTACGAATATTGCCAATTGCGTCGACTTCAATAAAGATTCTTGTTTTAATTTTTTAATAATCTTATTTTATGCTGTTATGTACAAAATAATTTACTTTTAAGGAAAATTTAAAAAAAAGTGCAATTGTACATACATTGCATGTGTGCGTGCACGCGCGTGCGTAAATATGCTAACTTTAATTGTAAGTGAATTTTATATGTTTTTGATGTAACATATTAATCGCTGCGTATTTCGGCAATCAACACGTGTCTTATTGCGTCCATTCAAGGTCGCCAGTCTGATGAAAACGCAGAACGTTCGTTATCTAATATTGATACGTGCCACGCGCGCTTTCAGACAATCAACACAATTCTTCGCCGAGGTCCGTTTTAATTCTTTCTGTATCAAAGTGTTACATCGGGCTCTTATCCCATATATATATACTCGAAAATCCAAAGAAAAAGACCTGAATTAGGTATAACATAAAAGTTATTACGCAATTATTTCTACTCATTTCTTACCACATGTATTTGTGATGCTCTGATTCTCATATGAAATACATGATACTGATAAGATGAGTTTTTTATCTGATTATGTGTACATACCGTTTTAAAGACACGTAATGTAAAATTGAATTGAAAAATATATTCACACTCAATATCGCTTAGAATATAATGTGACAAATGTTTGTGACAAATATTTTTTAAGAATAGTGATCGATTGTTAATACTTAGAATATTAACAAACGCGATAATATATATAATCAACATATTTTATATAATTAAGGTAAATATAGGTATACCGATTAACAAACCTTTCTCCAATAACCTAAATCTTGACATATGTCAAGGTCATGACCCTGAGTAACAATAAAAAGGTTTTAGCCGTCGGTTTTTCTTCGTTAAAAAGTTATTAACAAAAGAAGTTTTATAAATAGATCGTCACATTAACATTAAGTTAAGAGTTAAGCTAACGTGGGCGGGAAAGCTTGGTTAAAGCAGAGAATACTTTTTTCCCTTCTAAAACAAAATTGTATATTTGTATATATACTTTCCAATATACCAACTATTCTTTGCTTTAACAAAACGTATATATACAATTTTATGAGTTAGAAAGCATAAATATAAAGTATTCTCTGCTTTAACCATAATTGTATGATTATAATTGTACAATTAAAGATAGTGACTGTGGCCCACCCACACAACAATTGGTTTGTTGTGTGGGTAGGCCCTACGGGGGAGCTTGACTTCCAAGAGAAATTACCTAACCCAAACCAATTGTTATGTGGATGGGCCACAGTCACTATCTTTAATTGTATACAATTATAGTTAAAGCAGAGAACACTTTATATTTATGCCAACACATAAAATTGTATATATACTTTTCTATACCAACTATTCTCTGCTTTAACAAAAAGACTGTTCAATATATCAACAATTCACTGCTTCAAATGACTTTCCACATGACTTTAAATTACTATTTCGACATACATATTAGTCGCTTATGCCTTTCAATAATCAAAATAACTGCTATATTTTTCAAACTTTTTTTATTAATAACTGTTTAATGAAGAAAGACCGACAGCTAAAACCTTTTGATTGTTACTCAGGGTCATGACCTTGACAACATATGTCAAGGTTATTGGAGAATATTTATATTATAATTAATCAATTTTCATTATATTCAAAAAGTTACCAGATTGAATAATTACTAAAGTATACATCCTGTGCAATTGTATTTACAAGGAAACGTATGCAAATGCCTCTCTGATTTTGATGAACTTAAAGTATGAATGTAAGGTATGTTATAGATCAAATGCTAAGAGACATGTTTTTCTTCAAATGCTTTTATACGTATGTAGGGAGTATGCAAATGTATGTGTAAAACAGTGTAAGAGACATGAAATGTCTCAAACATAAGTTTTATAGTTTTAAAAGCACTTTTTAAAGATGTATTTAAATTGTTCAAAAGTGTTATATTTTTAAAGTAATTCCCGCCATTACTATTTCTGAGAAATAAAAGATCTTTTAATAATAAGATTCAAGTTCATTTAAAGACAAAATTAATTTTGTATAAAAAATTATAAAATTTTTAAGAATAATATGCTATTTTAAAAAGTACAATATTTTTTAAAGATTTAAATACGTTGTTATAAAGTGCCTTTGAATCTATAAAACGTACTTTTGATGAAAACATTTTTTCGTAATTCTCTCGTAACTAGCTCTTATATCGTTCTAACGATATGCTTAGAAACATAAAAGTCGACTTTTTCAATAGGTTGTTTTATCTCCTTAACGTGCATAAGACAAAAAACATATCTCTTATATTTTAATGTACATATATAACACAATGTAAGCTTATCGAAATTGTGGGAGGTCATTTTCGCATGTTTCTTTATTAGATCATATAAGATTTCTTGTTTATTTTAAGGAAATTTAATGGTTCTACATTATACATTAAGATATTAAAATAATACACTATAACGTGCGTACTATTTTTTGGATAAAAAAATTGTTTAAACTAAATAATATATTTACTCGGCCAGTAATGATTAACAGAACTATCATTTAAGTCGACTTCAACTAGCAATATTTTAAATCGTCATTCCGATATGACATTAGTTAGAAAAAAAGGTAATTATGCAGTAATACGGACCACCCTCCGATGACCTTGACCTTGACATATGTTGTCAAGGTCATGACCCTGAGTGACCTTCAAAAGTTTTTAACCGTCGCTTGTTGTTTGTTAAAAAGTTATTTAAAAAGTTTGACAAATATAGCAGTTATTTTGAGTATTGAAAGGCATAAACGACCTTGACCTTGACATATGTTGTCAAGATCACCCTCTTGAGTAACCTTCAGAAGGTTTTAGCTGGCGGTCATTGTTTATTAAAAAGTTATAAACAAAAAAAGTTTAGTGGGGAAAATTATTTAAAGCAGTGAATTGTTGGTATATTGAAAGGAAAGTTATTTAAAGCAGAGGATAGTTGGTGTATTGAAAAGTATATACACAATTTTATGTATTAGAAAGCGTGAATACAAATATTCTCTGCTTTAATCATGGCAAAAGCATGTTAAAGCTTTGTTAAAGCAAATAATAGTTGGTTATTGACAAAACCTATAGGTTAGTGGCGCGCTTTACAAGTATGTGCTTTCTAAGTTGAAGCACATACAAAGCACACACACTTGTAAAGCGCGTCACTAACCTATAGGTTAGTGATGCGCTTTACAAATATGTGCTTTGTAAGTTGAAGAACATACTCTCTATTCTCTGCTTTAACGAAAAGACTGTTCAATATATCAACGATTCGCTGCTTTAAATAAAATTCCTTCGTTCATACATGTATTATTTCCACATACATATTAGTCGTTCATGTCTTGTAGTACTTAAAATAACTGCTATATTTGTCAAACTTTTTTTGTTAATAACTTTTTAACAAACAACGAGCGACGGCTAAAAACTTTTGAAGGTCACTCAGGGCCATGACCTTGACAAAATATGTCAAGGTCAAGGTCATCGGAGGGTGGTCCGTATTACTGCATAATTACCGAAAAACTGCGTGCCGACTTGGTTTGTCAGTTTCAACACAGCTCTTTCAAATTACTCGTCAAGACGTTTCGACTATGGGTTTTGGTCCTTTAATTTTTGACGCTTAATAAGCATCTTATTTAAATAGTTTAATTTTATTGCGAAAAATATTACCTCAGCTAGGGTAAAATTTTTTGTTATAATAACATACTGTAACATATACAGGGTGAGGAAAAAGTCTGGAACCGGTGAAATATCTCGAAAACAAGACGTTTTAGAAAAAGTGTTTCATACAAAGGTTGTAGGGTTTAAAAAGATCTATTTACTGACCTTATCAGTTTGACCATGGGTGGCGTCTCCAAGGTCAGGTCAAGATCACCTTAAATTTTTTAAATGGAACCCCTTATTTTTTATTGCATATTCTTGTAGCCCTTGTAGAGACGTTTCCAAAACATTATAACAAAGCTCTCTTTCGTTAAAAATTTCCTGAGATATTTCAAATGTTGTCATAATATTTTTCATGTAAAACATGAAATATCTCGTAAAGTATTCACATTTTGATTACTTTACCTTGATACTTTTGTACGTAGAATGATGAAAGGAATCAAATAATATTAATTTTTTACATTTGCAATTTTGTAAAATTGAATGCATCTACAAAATGCAATAAAATTTTTTAAAATAATTTCTTCTGTTTTTTTTTTTACACAACAATCGATTCCTTTCATTATTCTGCGTACAAAAGTATCAAGAAAAAGTCATCGAAAAGTGAATACTTTACGAGATATTTCATGTTTTACATGAAAAATATTATGACAAAATTTGAAATATCTCTGGAAATTCTTAAATAAGTTTAGGACATATGTTTATATAAACTTTTTTGTTCATTTTGGCCTAGAAAATATTTTCCTAAAATAGTGCCGTGCAATTCTGAAACACCCTGTATACATATATATATACATATATATACATATATATATATATATTTCCTACCTATTTATTATTATCATTGTTGTAATTTTAAATTATGTAAGCTATAATATATGTACTGATTGCCTCGAATCTAAAAACACAATTAATTCAAGATCTATGTCGCCCTGAGATTCTCACTAATTTTAAGAAGAAAAGAGAATTTGAACTGCTCTAAATAGCATGATGATGCCTGAGACCAATGCTTGGTATCGAAAAATATAAAACAAAGAATTTTTAATCAAATAACGCGGGTCCTCATTCTCTCAATACAATATGGGTGTAGTCTTTTTCGACCGCTCTGATAAAAGTGGCAACGTGGATCATGCGCTATCCAAGTTTGCGAAGAAGGAAAGACAAGGCAGAGCGCGATGAAAGCGAAAGACAGACGCGACCCTATCAGTCGTTACGCACGTATGATGTACGTATGTACACGCGCGCGCACACAGCCATCAATGACGAGCAGAACGCGTACTGTGCAGTATCGTATCGAGATATTTACCTTGCCATGGGCACAATTTTAACTTGATCATTTTTTCAAATCCTTAAATAATTAACTTTATTACAGTCATTCTTTAACTGTTAACACATGTGAGACATTACTTTCTTAGGAGTTTATTCCCAAAAATAACGTTATTTTTTTATCTCAAAAAAAAATTTTTTATCTTTAAAATTTGCCCATTGTTCGATATATTTTTAAATAAAATCTGGACTCGTGAATAGTATGCTTTACTAAAAAAATCATATTAAAAAGAGCGCGAGCAACAAAGTTGTTGATCTACGCATGTTAGAAATATTACGATTCATTATTTTAATGTTCAAGTCAAAGATGAAAATTTGATGCGATTTAATTAAGATTTCTTTTCCTGTCACCTACAAAAATAAAAAAAGAAAGAAAATTAATTAAACTACAGATAGATTGATATATGTATACGCCAAAAAAAAAATTTCTTAATACCGTACATAGATTTTGCTTTTCAGTATAATTTTTTGAAAGAATACGGTAAAATTGCATGTACATCTAAACGTATGGAGCAACGTCTAGATATACGTTCTACTGAACAATATCGTGATTATAGTCCAAATATTGTCCCCTCATGCGGAGCTGAACATGCGGAATACCGATAAAGGGAAGATATCTATCCTCGAAAAATAGCTCGCAAAAGAGCCCGAGCGAAAATTAGGGAAGACCGATATTAGGCGTAGCTTTTTATGTTTATGGGATTTGGTGAAGTTATAGGGCCGCGGGGGAGCGCTTAACGCGACACTGACACGCAGGGGTTAGATTCGCGAGCGCGAGCGCACGTGTGGCAGTGAATCCGTGACTGCACGCGTGGTGCGAAGAATCCGCTGCAGGTCACCGCGTCCTTTACACTCTTTGCGTCGCTTCCCTTCGCAATCCCTCTCGCTTCCTCCACCACCCTTTGTCCCTTTCGTCCTCGTCCCTTGTCCTCGTTCTTAAATCTCGTGTTCTCTCTTTCTTCCTTAACTTTTCTTTCCCTTTCTCGCTTTTCAGACAATGGCGTATCATGCGCGTAAGGGAATTTCTATAGACAATATCATATAAAGCATCTTGTATTAATTTTAAGTACATATTTATGTATCATATGACCTTTCCTGGCGTGTCGAATTGAGCAGAGCTTAATCTTATGGAGAATTAACAATCGGATAATTTTTTTTTTAATGTGACATTTTAAGCTTATACATTTTTATAGGTACTTATAAAAATTTGTCACTTGTTATGCGCAATCTGCAAAAAGATGGCATGCTTTTTGCATATTTAATTCAAAATGCTAAATTTTTGTTACAGTACATCTAACTGATGCGCCTGACCATTTAACATCGTTATTTCGCACTTTACGATCGATATTGTTCTTGACGAGCTAAACAGAGATTATTTTTGAGCAAGAGTGACGTGATTGCTGTTTATAACAATAATACGTCAATTGATTAGCAAGAGTAATAAGCTTCATTTTATCGCCTATAAACTTCGAAATAAAGCCGCCGATTGCGGTCCGTGAGGCGCCGTACACGAACGGATCAACACGAGGCCTTGTTTATATATGACGGCAACTACGCTTTACTACGTGTAATAACCGCGCTACTGATTAGACCTGTTGGAAACAACAATAGTAGTGCAATAATAAAGCGATAACAAATTCTTGGATTATGCAACATGGCATGTTAATGCCTGTTATACACGATATTTCTTCGTTAATTGAAATTATGACAAAAACGGATATCTTCAATGAAGGATTCTAGATTTTACGTCATATTAAAAATATTTCGAAGAGATAACGTTAATTACTCGAATCGAGTCAAGATAATCAATCGCACATTTGCATATTGCAGATAGAAGAAAATATTATGACTGATGTAACAAATATTGAAATATCGCGGATGCGAAAAGGATAATCGACGTCGATAAGACGCATCAGAAGTGGTGAGGGCACAACAAGTGCCGGTTACGCGCCTGTGTACTCTCTCGCACACCGCGCACCGTTGTCCACCGCGCCCGTCCCCCTGCGTCTCTCACCGCTCGCGCCGTCGCCGTCGCGTCGTGGCGAATTGCACGCGCGAGGCGGGTCGCGCCGACCACGCCGGCAGCCTCCACGTGCTGCCGAGCGGCACTCAGCCGCCCCAAATTGTAGGTCGCCGCCGTCGGTTCGCGAAGACCGAGAGGTAGCTGCGGAGCGCGGGGATAGGTGGGGCGGATGAGGCGAGCAGGCGATAGCGTGACGACGGCGAGGGGAGGGCTGGAAAGGGTAATGTGAAGAGGAGAACGGTGGGGAACGCGGATCGCGCGCTCGTGCGTGTGCGCCTCGGCTGTGATCGCTCGGTGCGGCCGAGGAGGTAAACATTATACAGTACGATTGGCCGGCCCCGTGGCGGCGGGTCTTTCGCTTTTTCGTCTTGGCTTCGTCTTTTACGAGAAGAGGAAGAAGAGCGACTTCCTTTCTTTCCGAGTTTACGTGATCTCTCGTGTGCGAGTTCCTCGGGTTTTCCTTCGCAGACTTCTTCGGATGGTTGGATCAAAATTGGGATTTTGCGAGTCACTCGTCGTTGGCGTTGTCGCGGACTCTCTTCCGGATGTTGTCGAAACGAAGGACAATGATGACCAGCGTCCAGATTTTGGGTTACACTAGGGTGTAACGTGGCGTGTAGGTGGGTGCTCCTCTCTCGCTCGGGATATTTAATCCGTCCCCTTTTTCATTTATTTCGTCCTTTTTACTTGCTAACTGTTCGTTTGAAAGTGACATTGCGAGCCCCGATTCGTGAAAACTGATGTCTTCGGATACCTCGAATTCTTTTTTTATGTAGTTTTACGAGTTCTCTCGATTACTGTCTTTTATTTTTATACATCTTTGACTGTGTTTCGATATTTACTGCCAGTACTGAAAATCTGTAGTTTACGTCACGTACACTATAAATTTTCAGTACTGGCAGTGAATATCGAAACGCAGCCTTTATTTGCAAATACTCGGACTTGCAATCTCGTTTTCTTGTAGATCTTGTAGATTTGAATATATGCACATAATAAAAAGACAGTTGCCATTATACATTGAGATTGAACGAAATGAGAAGCGCTTTTCGTGACTGTATATCGTATCTACTATTCTATACTCCGTTCCTTGAGAGACCATACTTGGTTCTGCACATAGATGGGCAAATTGGGGGTAAAATTCCTAGAGCGTGGCGTACCGTAAATACGTAAATAAACATAATACGTAAATACGTACCCTAAATACGTAAAGAAACATTCTGTGCGCGGAGACCTGCGCGAAACGGACGAGTTTTCGACCAAACTCCGTATAGTCTCTCGTGGAACTGAGTATAGAGAGTGATCCTCTGCCACTTTGATTTTGGGCATTAAATGGATCACAGATGGTACTTCGAAGTCACTTTCTCGCGACGTAGAGAGAAAACACGAAGAAGTGAAGAAGGTGCGTGGAGGAACCAACTGTCATCAACTTTTCGAATTAGAATCACGTGTCATCATATTCTGGTTGCTGATAGACCTCGATCGTGTTATTTGTCTTTTTGCATACATGCGTGTCAATAGGACCATTTTCTTACTCAACACATAGTTATCAGTAAATTTATACAATTTCTTTGAAATGTAATTTATGTAAAAATTATCGGATTATTATTAAAATAAATAAACGAGTTTTTTTATTCTTAGGATATTCTTAGAATAATGATCGTATCAACGTAAACGTATTCATATATAATAAAATCATTTTAGATATGATGTATATCGATATGATGTAATCGTGAAAAAAATATTTGCATAAAAGTTTTTTCTTTTTATTATATACTTATGTATTAGTGATCTTATGTATGACATGTAACATTTAATCGCTAATTATTATATAGTTTGCAGGCCTCATACTTATTTTTTAAATATTTTTAAACACATTTATTATAATATAATATAAAATGTATAATTATTCCGGATCTGCAAAATTAGAAAAATTGGAATTTGTTAAATACCTAAATCAAATAAGAAGTAGGAAAGTAAAAAAACTAACAGTAAGTGTCGATAATATCGCGAAGTAAAAAAATCACAACAAAACGTCAACACGTTAGATTTCTCTCCGGAAAAAATATTATTTGTTAGTCAATCGAAAAACTACAGTTAATTACTCTTATGCAGTTATGACAATTTTTATAAAGCGCGATCAGAAGTCATTGCGAGGTTACTCGAGTCACGAGGAGGAAGAGTGGTGGCGCGGTTCTACGAAATTCGGCATGAAAATGTCTTCCGGGCGTGAGCAGCGACGGTTTGGCCGTAGGGTGAGATTTCCCTTCGGTACGGGGGATGTTTCCGTGGATCAATACGATTTTTGCGTATCCCTTTTGTGCGTTGCGATACTCGTCGTAGGTCGGCCGATCAGTCCGAGCTCCATGAAGAAGAGGAACGGTTCCTGTACAAATTGGGTGGTGCAGGAAGGAGGGAGGATAGAGGGAATTAGGAGGAGATGGAGGAGGAAGAGGAGGAGGAGGAGAAGGAGGTAGAGGAGGAAAAGGAGGACATAGGGGTAAAAGGAAGACTGGGAAAAAGGGAGGGGAAAAAACGAAAGAAAGAGCGCATCGTACGCGATTATCGTCGGACGTGTGCTGCCGCGTGCTCTTCTTGTGATGTAACTCTCGACGTCCTTACTGCGCGCCGAGTTGGACGAGGTCGGTGATCGCTATAAAAAAATGCGACTCGTACACGTGGAGGCAGCCGCGCGGGTTTCGGCGGCCGCGGCGTGCAAAGACGAGTGGCGGCTGTAGCGACGGGGGGCAAGTGAGACGGCGCGCAATACTCTTGCAGCCGGGCCGCCGACCACGCCCGCGGCCTCCCGCGACCGTTGTCGGACGATAGCGCCGCGCGCGTGCAGCCGCTTAGCGCCGTGCACGGGGTTCGACGATTCGTCTAATTTAGAAGATGAGATAATCCTCTGTCCGTTTATTCACAACTTATTTACCAACACTTTATTTTTACTTGAAATTAAAATTTGCACAAGGTTATAACTGCCGTTGCGGTATCTCGGGTCTGTTTCCTAGTTTAGACAAAAGTTTCACGAACGAACGGCATAAATTCAAGACCGGGCATCGCCTTTCGTCGGATGGTAAAGCAGCAAATATGTAAACATATAGTGACAGTATAATTCAAAAATGCGATTTTATTGCGCTATTTATATCATAATTTTGTTACAACAGTATTGGTCACTGCACTAGTCAATGAACAAATAAGAAATTCACGTTGTGTATTGTAAATTATAGTGCGTCTATAAAAAAGAAAAAATAACAAATTATTTAATACTAATAGCTGTTTATTTATTCTTTCAAAATGTCACATAATAATTTGAAAAAATAAGAAAAAAATAATTGTTTTAATTAAAAAAGTGAGAAAACGCAAAAAACACTAGTAAATGACCGGTGAGCTTCAATTAATGACCGATGCGTATTAGTAAATGGCCAGCGTACAAGTTTTCCTTAAAAGAAAAAGAAAGAATATATATTTTAAGTAAATATACATATCTAATTAATTAAATACTGTGTTAGATATTTTAATTTTTATATTTATTTTATATAAATATTAATAATACATCTTTATTAAAGAACAGTTTTTTATATAACAGTTTTTTATATTTTTATATCTAGTCTTTCTTAATCATAACTTTTTCCTTTTAATATAGTAACATAGTATAACTTTGATAAAAATATAACTTTTTATGTTAATAATAATACAACTAAGTATAGTATCAAATGCTGCTTTAAACAAGCAAATCATTTACATACTATACCTTCTTCTGTAATAGACGCTCTAGCTTTTGATGATACTTCAGTATTCCTTATACTGATTTCAGGATGTCTTTTCAAAGATAAATTCATCCATTTTCACCAGACCTATTAATTACAAATGGATTTTCTCGTTTACTTTTTTCTAAAACAGATTGCACTGCGTTCTGCATTTCACTTGTATGCATTGAAAATCCTAACTTTGCTTTACTAATATTCCAAGTTTTAATTCATTCTTCTTCTTTTGAGTTAAGAGCAGGCAAAGGTCCCATTTTTCTCTCAATAGGTACTTTTTCGTGTATCTTATTAAAAAATGTACCTTTTGGTACTTTATATTGCTGTGATGCTTGATTTATACTTATTCGATCCATCAATACGTACACTGTTAATAGCATCTTGCAATGCTACTTTTGAGTGAGAAAATCTGTAGTGTTTCTTTTTTCTCTCATTTTTTCCAGAACTCAACATAGTAATTATGTTAAAACACAAATAAATATTGTAAGTAAAAAGAAGAGTTAATCTCACTTTGTTCATTTATATAATAAATTCTTTTTTAATTTGCCATTTTTTTACTTAAAAATAGCCTTATAACAATAATGATTAATTTTTCAAAAATTCCAATATAAAATAAGAATTGAAAAGACTAGTATTTACCTCAGAACGTGAATATCAAAATATAACCTCCAATCTCTGTTGATACCTGAACATGAATGATTATTCACTGGTTTATCCGTTTCGCGTTCGGTTCACTAGTTAAATGACTAGTTATAACGTAGACATTTTTTGATATTACAATTTGTTAATAAACAAAAAATCAAAATTGTTGTAAACTTTTTTACAAACATTTTTTGGTGTGCTCATAATTTCTTCAATCTTGATATAAAAGGGTTTTCGGGGTCGCTGATTAAGAAACCGCCACTAAAACTTCAAAATTTAAAATGGCGGATCCAATATAAAACGAGAACTAAAAATGTAAGGACGAATTTCGTACAATTTAATATACAGGGGTAATTATTAAAGGCAAAAATTATAATATTAAAGAAATAAAAATAAAATGTACACTATAGTTTTAATAAGAATATCTGCCAAATATTCGCGTTTAGCGTTACCTGTAACTAAGGACGTTGACCTTGCGAGCTTATCAGCGAGTTCCATTTTTACTGGTGATTGTTCAGCGCCTGGTGCAGTGACTATATAGTTTTCTTGACGAACACGACAAGATATCGTATTATATTCAGGATACACGATGGTAAATTGCCTACTTACGAGCAGCCGTGCAATCGGGCATGTTTTTTGTTGACACGAGCCATCTTATCGCGGGAATATTTTAAAAGCGATGACGTATTTTGCAATTATTATTTGGACTTTTATAGTTCGTAATGATGCAGTTAAGGTTTTGTTTGCGTATGTACAACTAGCTGGTTACCCGGGCTTCGCCCCGGAGGACTTCTCGCCCCTTTGTAGACATTTGTGCATAGCATTTTAAATTTATAGATGTTTGTTACTTAAAATTAATTAAATTGTAATACTTCCATGTATAGCATTTGTTTTATAAATTGTTTCTGTTTTTCTTTAATTGGTTTTGTGATATGTGTAAAAAAAACAGTTTTTAAAAAAATAACTTTTGCTTTCTTATTTCACAATAAATTTATTAACAAAAATAATTTTAAAGGTAGGGGAGAGAGGAAGAATTGCGACCATCTAAGGGAAAAGTTAAATAAAGCCGACGACTATTTATCAACTATAGAAGTCTTTATTTTAAATGATACTCCAGTTATTTGATTACTTTAAATCCCAAAGTTACTCTAAACTACAATAATTAATATTTATAGATTTTCAACATGAATTATAATTTTAAACAATAAGCAAAACCCGTTTGTAATTACCCCAGCTACGGCATTGCCCCGCATGCGGCGGATAGTTTTTTACAGACACTGAATTTTTTACAGACATGTGTCTGACAGACACAGAAACTTTTACAGACATGGTGTCTCTTACAGACACAGAATCTCTTACAGACATGGTGTCTCTTACAGACATAGGCCGGTATTCATAGTCGGATCTTATTTCAAGACCGTCTTAAGTAATGTCTTAAGATGTTAATACGGCTCTGTGATTGGTTTATGACATCTTAAGATTGTACTTAAGACGGTCTTAAATATAAGATCTGACTATGAATACCGGCCATAGTGTCTCTTACAGACATGGTGTCTTTTACAGCCATGTTGTTGTCTCTCTTACAAACATTATATCTTTTACCGTCTAAGACAAACGTAATGTCTTTTGCAAACGTAAAAAAACACAAATTTTGCTAAATTATGTACTTCCCTACGGTATTTAATTACTTTAAATCCATTTTGACTTCAATAAACTTTAATTGTATTGCGCACCTCTTCTTCGAGATCATATGGTAGATGTTTAAAGTTATTTATGATTTTGTGATATAATAACATAATATCCGTGCTTCGCAAAGGTGTTCGCAAAAGTAAATAAAAACTAATAAAGAAAGAGTATATATAAATTTTAATAAAGCGAAGCGTGTTGATGTAGAAAAACGATAACGTGAAATTCGAAATATAACATTTGATAAAGAAATAAAAAAGAGGAAATTGTAGTGAAAAGAATAACGCAAAAAATTTCTACGACCTTTTTTTCTATTTAAGGACCTCTTTGTAGACCACATTGGTGGTTCTCCCCTCAGATGCTAGGATCACCAGGCTGCTGGGTGAGCTCACCCTGGAGCAGGCCATGTAGAACTGCCCATGTGAGAAGCAGTCCTCACTTAAGTCAATTTTTGGTTTTATAAATTGTTGTTTTTGTTTTTTTTAAATTGGTTTTGTGATATGTGTAAAAAAGAAAACAACACAACGATGAAAATATGTCAGGATGTTTATCCATTAATATATCAGCGATTGTATGTCACCTTGAGTTTAAACTGCAGTCGGCGCCAAAGGGGAGGGTCAATAATGCCGTTTTTGCGTCCTCTCCTGATTTCCATAAAACAATTTTTTTGTATTGTACGATCATTAGAAATGTCAAAAATAACAATTAGTTAAGAAAAAACTCGATCCATAAAGCCAAAATTAATTATTAGTCTGCGTATAGCACTATGGTATACCCACTACGGTACACCTAAGCCCTTTTTATGATAAGTAAACTAATAAAACATTTTCGCTCATTATAGTGCACTGCCACTATGTTAACGTCATTTTACACTACAATGTATCGTCCCCAAGATAAAGGTGAATACAGCTCATGGTAAAAAAAATTTCTTTTTTTTTTTACTATTTGATGTATTCTACAGGTTAATGACATTTTTTATTAGACCCTGGGATGAATCTCGTGGACACAAATCAATTTTGTCGGTATCTTCAAATAGAGCTGTTTAAAGAAATATTCATAATATTCTTAATCTCTACAGAGATCTTATATTACTGTTTAATTGTTTTATTGTATATAGACAATATTTCAATAATTGAAGGTTTATTGTGACCATTAAAAAGAACAAATGTTTCAAGTGATCAACTGAGTCTTAAAAAGTTAAGTCTTTATAAAATATCTTTGAGCTCGCATAAAAAATTGCTTTATCTGGAATTATCCAAAAAATCTAAGATGTGCTACTCCGGCATTGAAAAAGAATGTATTCATAGAGAAACCCACTTTTATGCAAGTTCACGGATTTATAATAGACTTTTAACTTTTTAGGCCTCGGAAGATCACTTGAATTATCTGTTCTTTTTGACATAGTCACAATTAAACTTTTATTATTAAAATATTGACTACAATAAAACAATTTAAGTAAATCTTGAATATAACGCCCCCCCCTCCCGATTTCTTTGAAATTTTAAAATTTGGTGTATTTTGGGTCGTAAAAAAGATTCTGAGAAAAAAAATTGTCGTTCATGTTCCGTTTGTTTATAATTAATATTTAAAATATCACGATGCCGGTAAGTATAAATAAATGATAATTGAAACGCTAATTTATGGAAAAATCATTAATAAGGCAATAGTTTTAAAACAGATAACAGTTTATGTTTTTGGTTAAAGCAGAGAATACTTACTCTGTATTTCTACTATTTTCTGCTTTAACCAAGATTATAATTTTAAAATGTATAATTATGTTGAAGTAATAAGAGGAAATAACATATAATATGATCTAATTATATTCGTAAATTATCATTTTCTTATACTGACATTTCATTATCGTGATATTTGAAATATTAATTATAAACAAACGGAACATGAGCGACAATTTTCCTTCTCAGAATCTTTTTTACAACCCAAAATACATCAAATTTTAAAATTTTAAAGAAATTGGAAGGGGGGCGTTATATTCAAGATTTACCTAAATTATAATTTTAAACAATAAACAAAACCCGTTTGTAATTACCCCAGCTACGATTCGGCATTGCCCCGCGTGCGGCGGGTGACTCCGAATGGCAAATAAATATTAATATTAATTATTGTAATTTAAAGACAAATAACTGGAGTACCATTTAAAATGCAGATTTCTATAATTGATAAATAATCGTCGGCTTTACTTAACTATTCCCTTAGATGTTCGCAATTATTCCACTCTCCCCTATCTTCAAAATTTTTTTTGTTAATAAATTTATCGTGGAATAAAGAGGCAAAAGTTATTAGTTTAAAAGTAATTGTTGGGCTGAGTATAAGAACCAAAAGAAAAATAGGTAGGAATTAATTTACAGGAGATACAAAGGGTTTTATAATTCACCTCTGAATCTAGATTTGCCCCTTTAGAGATTGATTAAGGCGAAATCCTGAATTATGATTTTAAGCATTTTTATGGGTAACCTTTGTAAGAAAAAACCAAGTCGATATCTCATCGGGCCTAAGAGATATTGACGAATCCGTGAAAAAACATTTTACCCCTTTTCACCCCCTTAGGGATTGAATTTTTAAAAAACCCTTCTTAGTGAGTGCTTACGTTATATCAAAGGAATACACTCCCCGAATTTCATATTTCTAGGTTGAGGGGTTTGGGCTGGGCGTTGATGAGTGAGTGAGTGAGTGAGTCAGTCAGGAAATTTGTTTTTATGTATATAGATTAACATAAATTATAATTTTAAACAATAAGCAAAACCCGTTCGTAATTACCCCAGCTACGATTCGGCATTGCACCGCGTGCGGCGGATAACTCCCAATGGCAAGGTTTTGCTTTTTGTTTTAAATTGTAGTTCATGTTGATAATCTATAAATATTAATTATTGTAATTTAAAGCCAAATAACTGGAGTATTATTTAAAATAGACTTTTATAATTAATAAATAATCATCGGCTTTATTTTAAGGGTAGGAGAGAGTGGAAGAATTGCGAACATCTAAGAGAAACGTTAAATAAAGCCGACGATTATTTATCAACTATAGAAGTCTTTATTTTAAATAATCAGTTATTTGGTTACTTTAAATCCCAAAGTTACTCTAGACTACAATCTATATATATAAAAACAAATGTTCCGACTGACTGACTCACTGACTGAATCATCAACGCCCAGCCCAAACCCCTGAATCTAGAAACATGAAATTCGGGGAGTTTAGGGGTTTTGGCTGGGCGTTGATGAGTCAATGAGTCAGTCAGTCGGTACATTTGTTTTTATATATATAGATTAAAAAGTAATAAAATGTGCGGTTAAAAAGAGATACATTAAATCAAATTTAGTTTCTTATTCTTGTAATTAAATAACTGATTTTCTTTATTTATTCAGTTTTCTCACTATTATTAAATATCATATATGAAGACATCATATTATTAGGTTACTACTTAAAATTATTTTCGTTAAATAAATTTATTGTGGAATAAGAAAGTAAAATTTTTTTTTAAGCAATTGTTGGGCTGAGTATAAGAACCAAAAGAAAAATACATAGGAATTAATTCACAGGAGATACAAAGGGTTCTGTAATTCACCCCTAAATCCAGATTTACCCTTTTAGAGGTTGATTAGGGCAAAATCCTGAATTATGTTTTTAAGCATTTGTATGGGTGACCTTCGTAAGCAAAAACCAAGTCGATATCTCATCGGGCCTAAGAGATATTGACGAATCCGTGAAAATAGATTTTAACCCTTTTCACACCCTTAAGGGTCGAATTTCTAAAAATCCCTTCTTAGTGGGTGCTTACGTCATGAGAGGAATACACCCCTCGAATTTCATGTTTCTAGGTTCAGGGGTTTGGGCTGGGCGTTGATGAGTGAGTCAGTGAGTCAGTCAGGACATTTGTCTTTATATATATAGATTAGACGTACGCGACATTAACAGCTAGTAACGCAATTGTTACCATAACACGTTGTACATACAGTGTCATACGGTATTATAAACTTGTGGAAAGAATCTGTTCGTTCAAGAATTATATGCGAGTTTGCACAGCTCGTCGATCTTACAATTAGCGCGTAGTTTAAAAAATTCAACAAAATGTGTGCATTTAATCGTAATATATGTATACACTAAACATTCCCAGTAAGCAAAATAATAGCAGTATGTCGGCAGATTGGCAACAGATTTGATCAAACATGTCAGCAGACTGACATCAACTGTTTTCAGCTTATGTTCTGCCAGCTGAGTCTGCTGATAATCAGACAGCAGATTGTGTGTGTGGTTCTCAGAAACCTCGCAGGACCTGCAGAGCTTGCCTGATAATGTGAGCAGATTTGTTAGCAGAAACCGCATAAAGCCTGGGCGATTCCTGCAAGCTCTGCTTGATCTTGCCGCATTTTGCCGGTAATCTGCTGTCCGATTATGTTATTAATTCTCTGTTATATTTCTGTTGGCGTTCTGCTGACATCATGTGATATATCAGAACCAGCATCAAATCTATAGTCTTTCTACCGACAGTAGCAGACTTTTGTACTTTGCAAGATCTGCTTTCGAGAGACTTAGCTGTCTGGGTTCAAGCGTAATCAAGGACCTACGGAAGCTGTACTCAACTGTTGATTGTAGTTTACCGTACACACAGTACAACCGGAGAGTCTCTCGCAAATACGGCAAATTAGAGTAGCCACACTATGGTCTCTATATGATTACGCATTGCCAAATTATACGTTACATACGTGAAAATAAAAGAAAGAGAATAATTTAACTAATCGGTTTCCTGCAAATGTTTTCGTTTCAGTCTCCCGTCCTCGATGTTGGGCTATTATCAGACGGAGTCCGTGCTGCCGAATCCAGCGATGTCGATGTCGGCGCCGGGTAGCGGCATGGCCGCCAGCTTAGAAACGATGAATTCGGTGAAAAGTTTGGTGTGCAGCCCGGATCTCACACTGTTCGCGGCCACACCGGGATGCAGCGGAGTCGAGGGCGCGGATGCGGCCAGTCCAACGACGGCGGAGGTCGGGAAATATCAGTGTCTACTCTGTCAGAAGAGCTTCGCGCAGAAGAGCGTATATCAAAGTCACCTAAGGTCTCACGGTAAGGACAGCGAGGACCCGTATCGCTGCAACATCTGCCACAAGACGTTCGCGGTACCGGCGCGACTGACGCGCCACTATCGCACTCACACTGGCGAGAAGCCGTACCAATGCGAGTACTGCAGCAAGTCATTCTCGGTGAAGGAAAACCTCAGCGTGCACAGGCGCATCCACACGAAGGAACGGCCGTACAAATGTGATGTGTGCGGACGCGCTTTCGAGCATAGTGGCAAGCTGCACCGCCACATGCGCATCCACACCGGCGAACGGCCGCACAAGTGCACTGTATGCGCCAAAACGTTTATACAGAGCGGTCAGCTGGTAATACACATGCGCACGCACACCGGCGAGAAGCCGTACGTGTGCAAGTCATGTCAAAAGGGCTTCACCTGTTCCAAACAATTGAAGGTACATACGCGCACCCACACCGGCGAGAAGCCCTACACCTGTGACATCTGTCGCAAGGCGTTTGGCTACAATCACGTGCTCAAGCTGCACCAGGTGTCGCACTACGGCGAGAAGGTGTACAAGTGCACGATCTGCAACGAGACTTTTGGCTCCAAGAAGACGATGGAGCTGCACATCAAGAAGCACCCGGAGTCACCGGCATCCGTTACCTCCACTGTCACCGACAGCGGCATCTCCTCGCCTACGGCGATCGGCTCGCCGATTGAACCGGACGTTGAGATCTCTCAGGATGGTGGCAGCGGCGGTAACGGCAGCGGTAGCGGCAACGGTAGTGGCAGCGGTGGCGGCGGCGGCAATCTCGGCGCAATCGCGATTTTGGCAAATCCAAATTTACCGGGTACCGCTATCGACAACAAGGAGAACTTGAAGACTGAAGAAGCCTATCCGGATTCGACGTCGAACGCTTACGCCGTTCAACGCGACCTTGCGTACTATCTCTATTCCGGCAGCAGGGAGCAGCAGTATTCGCAGTTATTAGTGGCACCGTCGAGCACGGCGGAATCCGTGCTCGCTGACATTGACGAGAAGCGTTTCCAGGCGAGCGTGGTGGTGAGCGCGCCGCTGGAACCAGTGGCCCACCATGTATTTTTCTATCCTGAGCCAGCGTACGGCAGCTTCGGTTTGACTACCAATAGCGGCGTCGATCTCAATGCCACCGACTGTTCGTCTCTTCTGAATCTTCCGGGTAATGATGCACGTCGAAGAGTCGAAGCCGCCCTAGAAGCAGTCGAGGAAGAGCGTCAGAGGCAAGAATACGGCGCCGGAATCGTCAAAGTTGATCAAGATCCGTTGCTCACGCCACCGTGCAGCAATCCTGAGAGCCCGGCGTCGTCGCCTGACTTGGCCTTGGATCTAGTGATACCGCCGCGAGAGACGCTGATCTTGCCGCCCAGAAAACGTAGCAAGATGATTCTTCAGTCAATGGAAAGCGAATACAGGAGTAACGGTGGCGGTGGTGGTGGCCTAATCGCGACCTCACAGAGGCAAAATTCTGTCATCCAGTTTGCGCGAGCTTCATAGTAAACATGTCGTCATAGTAAAGCTTTGCGAAGATCGCTCCAAAGGTGACTTTAGAAACTGACAAAAAGGATCTCCCGGAAGATATCTTACTTTGGTAATATCGAGATCCAGAGCTGAAAAGAATCGATTTGTTCCTTTGGTTAGAGTGCTAGAGCGAATTTGAGAAGAAGGAGAACTTTAAAGTCATCGAGACTTTTGCTAGTTTTCCAACATCAAGTGATAATTGCAAAGTGTATGAGCAACGGACTTTTAACTCGTCAACCGCGATGCGAAACTGCGTCCAGTAAGCAAGGCGGCGTTTTTCATTTTCGGAACTAGACGAAAGAGAGATGCTCACGTGCCTCTTTGGTCGATCCTGAACGTAACGAGTGAATCGCAGCTCGTTGGCCTTGATTAATTTTTTATTTGCAATCAGCATGATCTGAGAAAAGGTCAATCGCGCCATGTTAGCTCGGCGATCGAAGCCGCGTTTGTTACTTAATGACATTTAATAATTATTGCAATCCATCACGGACTGCGTGTATTTTCCTAACAGCTCATGGGCGACAACACTTGCAACTACTTTCTCGATCTTGTTCGATAGCCTCTTGGTCTATTGAGGCTTTAACGTTACGTGTATGTTAGATGCGTGAGAGATGAAGAGAGAGATTGGATATATTCCTTGATCGCGAAAAGATCGTATAGATCGTGAGCGTGCATGGTGAGGTAGCCGCGCGTACGCAATACTATAACTATTAAAAAAACGTAATCTCGTAAAACCAAATTTTTGGGGTAAAAATGTAGATAATTTGGAAAAAGAAAAGATTATCTATTAAAAAATGGAGAATTTTTTTGATGGAAAAATCAGTACGTTAATTTTAAAACGTACTATTATACACACGAACACACATACGCGTATACGCATTTTCTTTAAAAGTTTTATTAAAAATTTTATGTTGCGTTTAATTTAAATATGCTATTAAAAATATATTATTTATATTTTATATTTATTTTATGTACATGTTATCTATATTTCAAGTATACGGTAGATTTATGATGTGAGGGGTTACGTCTTTTTAACATTGTGCGATTTGTATAGAGCGGCCGAGTACCACAAGCATCTGATGCACAATTTTAGTATTCCTCAAAGAGAGAGAATGTGCTTGTGGTAAAGGCGGTTCAGGTATAAGAGAAATATGTTAGAGATACCCTTACGGTATTTGGCTACTGTAAAACATTGTACGGCAGCTATTGCCAGCAATATTTAGCGGTCAGCAATCAACGTACAAAATGATTAGGACTATATTTAAATGGCCGGCCAAATTTGTGAGATGATTATCGCTAGCCACACAACTGCCGAATATCGTGGTCTACAATCGATCATCATTATGCAATTATTGATTAATGTAATATGATATGAAAGAAAATTTGTGCCGTTTAGTGTATGAACGTTCATTTGTTGAGTAGAGCAAGGCAAAGAATTGCAACTCGGACGTTTGCACGTATTACCTCATCGCTGCACGCGAGCGATGTCCGTTTTTTTAAAATAATTTATACGCCCGATTTTGGGTATAACTTTCGACGTCGTGTATTTGTCATGTGTAATTGTCTAACTCATGCCGATCGACTCGCTCTTCGCTGTGTCGGATGCACGCTCGAACATCTAATCTCTTGCCAGCCTTAACAAGACTGACGTCAGTTTACCTCGTTACTGTCACAATTCGGTTCAACAGGGAGCTGCCAGTGGGTGTCAATATCATCGCCATTGGTTGAATATTCGCCAATTGTGTAAAAGATGACAAATTTAAGACAGATAATGTATTTTTAGCGTATACATTATTCTCGTCAGTTTGCTATAATTTTATAAAAGTAACACATAAAAGTAATACATGCGAAGTAAGAAAAAATTTAACTTATTAAGGATTTAAGACGTTTAACAACTTTTATAATAATTTCCATCAAGTTTAGAAAATTAAGAATTTAGTTTCCAAATCATAACTTTTATCAAAAACTAACTTGTGCTACATTTGGAATAAGTGTATTCCATCCGACATCATATTGTGTTTTAATGTAACAGGTACAAGTTGTCATTTGTGCTCGGCGACGATGCCACTGGAATCTCTCGTACCAAACGTTTGAATCGAACGAATGAATTTTTATTCATCGATAATTTGTCAGAAAATTTAGATAAATTTCCAAAGATCCTGGGGCTATTTTTGTCAAATTTAATTAATTGTCAACAGGTCCAATTTACTCCTTTTGGCCTTCCAGTCCTAATACTAGATACAGGCTCCAAGTTAAACACGAAAGTCGAGATTGATCAACTTTGGCGAAACCGGCCATGTGGATCTTCGGAAAATCTTTAAATTTTGCTCCCACAATCATACGCTTTCGATTATATTATTATATATATTTATACGTAGATATAATACAGATAATAAGATATAATTTGTGCATATAGAAGATAAGGAACAAGGACGACAAACTGAATTGACGAAGGAAAGAAATCGAACCTTTATGGTATCGTCGCAATTGTTTATCGCTTTCGTGATAATTCGAAATCGGTCGTTATTAGTGCGTAATATATTAATCGGCGTAGTCAGACGATACCGCTGCGGAATTGTAAGAAAGATAAAGGATTGATAGCGCAAGAAAGGATGGTAGAGGAGGATGGGGAATTGGGGAAGGGGAGAGGGGGAGAAAAGTGCACCAAACAATTTATTATCTCTGTGATAAGAACTCTATAGTACCAGAGTATTAAGCGGAGTCGAGTTCACTGCCAGAGTACAAGCG
This sequence comes from Leptothorax acervorum, assembly GCA_035220615.1. NCBI lineage: Eukaryota > Metazoa > Arthropoda > Insecta > Hymenoptera > Formicidae > Leptothorax > Leptothorax acervorum. The sequence goes on along the minus strand of JASTWQ010000247.1, from coordinate 7,325 downwards.
TATATGTACACATGCATGATAGTGATGCAAAATTACAATGACACACTATATGGCGGTAACGATATACTATCACGACGGAACCACTGAAATATATACATAGTGGAACGCGCACTCCTATATGCTACTGCTATAAGCGGAAAACGAAGGAAGAATAGACTCTGCCCAGGGGGCCACCTGTCTTTTTCTAACCTTCTACGCTGCGTGTGTACGACAAGGACAGGTGGTTCCTCGGGCTAGAGATCATTTACCAGAGATCGGACAATGTGGCCGTTGTAAGGCAAAACCGGATATGACGTTTTTAATGGCGGATGGTTTTTTCTTTCTGAATCCTTCGAAAATCGACACATCTGAAAACCGTTTTCATTTGAATTTGTGCAATAACCGGCACTGCAATTGTTAGGCATTTTATAACTCACCTATTTCATTTAAAACAAAAAATTATTGAATATAATTTTGAGGTTACTCACGAATCTCTTTGGAAAATTAGAATAACACTTGATTACACAGCAAAACACGACGGTCGAGGCTGTTTGTATGTGGTTTTGACCAGTTTTGACGGACAGTTATGGCTAGGTCGGCTAAGATTTCTTGGTTACTATATATATTTTTCTCTCACATACTTCCGATTTTACCCCAAGCTACGGAGCCAATCAGAGATAGAATCGTTAACGGTTTGTCTGATTTCTGGTTAAGGATCTCTACCTCGGACAGAGTCTATCCTTCCCTCGCGTTTTGACCGTCAATGAGCGTTCCAGTATGTATATATTTCAGTGGACGGAACTCAGTTTGACACAGGAAGATTTTCAACTTATGTAAACTCTGTCAATTTTTGAAATTTTAAAGTAATCTCATGCGATTTCATGGAATTCTACGTAAATCGTAAATCGCATAGATAAATTACAAATCCTAAAGTTATAAATTCGAAATTTTTAACAAATTCTAAATCCTGGTCAACGCATTTTACATTTTATAATTTTAAGTTTTTCAGATCCCATAGCATGCGCGCTTATATATACATATACCTATACGCAGTGTAAAAAGAATTTAATTCATGTTCCATTAAGTCCGAATTAATGGTTCCGGATCTATTGATAGATCTTTGTTTCTTCAAAACGTATTTATTATCCAACAATCAAATCTTTTTTCGAATATTTTGGGATACTTTAATAAATTATATTCAAATTAGCCTGGCTACCGTAACATGCGTGTACATATATGCGTTCATTCAAGTTCACATAATAATAACGGGTAGTGTAACTTGTATCATGTATTCACACACATAATATTCACAATTATCACAAGAACACACCGCGCAGCCCACTCTCTACTTACTTTCGATACCCTTTTAGCGTTGAAAACAGTGCAATAGTAATTTTAAGCTCGACCGGTCTCGGACCGCATCTTACCAATGTATAAACTCTTCCATGATGGACTTTCTAGGAACTATATTTTCAAGTAATGTAATTTATTACGAGATATATGTCATAACAGAAAATTCTGAAGCTGGGATTCGGAAGCTACGAAGGAGAAGGGTTGTTAAGATTTACTCACGTTTGGCTTAACTCTATAAAAATTTCGAAACTTTAATTTCAGAGGGACTTTAGTTGCTTCTTGATGGCAATCGTAATTTATGACGAATGTAAGCCGCGCGGTGTAACGCGAATTGAGAGTGTTAATTATTAAGTATTACATTTATGACGAGAGGAAAAAATAGTAGCATAACAACGTCACTATTGCTAGCATAGAAATATAATGCCTATTATTATTATTTAACGGTACTATTACAATTATTATTATTATTAATATTATTATTATTGTCATTGTCATTATTAATATTATTATTTATAATTACTATTGTGAAACCGCGTACATGCCAGTGAGATGAGAACTATTTTGGCTCGCTCAACTGGCGTGTGGAACTGATTACATATAAAAGTATCATTTTTATTTAAAAAAAAACGAAACACCATTTCACCGCGCATTTTTCATTTCATTACGTTTGTTGCTAGAATCATTATTTGAGAATTTTTTCTCGTGAAATCGAATGAGAGCAACCTATTTCGAAGTACAAGCGGAGGCCCATTCTTAATTTAGCATTTTAGAGCGTTGTGAAAGTTGTATAAAAATTTATTATTGTTTTTGTATTTATAAAATTTAATATAAATGAATAAAAAAACTGTGAGTTTCCAAATGTGTGATATGCTTGGTATCTTTTTTATCGATGACTTGGCGATTTTATATGTAAGTATATAATATCCTTCATTTTTGCATGCATGTATCATATATTGCTTAGAATTGATCAAAATTTAAAATGGATACCTACACATAATTAAGTCATATAAAACATAGTTATTTACGTGAAAGTCAACAAATCCGGATTTGCATTAAGAAAAAAGTGCAGCTCGATGCAACGAGTTGCATACATTGCGGGCATCGAGCTCACCTATTTTCGCATCGAGAGATTTCGTGCGTTAAGCACGAGATTGATGTCGGAATCGTCAATTACAATTGTGATTATTTTCAATGTGTTTAAGATAACATCGTTATGAGGGGCGATAACACACTAAGCATGGCATGCGGATGATTTTTTAGGGACGTCTAACATCGTGTGTTATGCGTTTGTGTGTATACAACAATACGTCTATACAATGATTGAGATACTTTTTTTCGATCAATTCCGGAATGCACAAAAGTCACGGATCACACTGGACTGTGCAGCACTATGGATCAATGTAACGAGTAGTTGTGTTATTCAAAGTTCAAAAAAAGCCAATTTTTGACCCTAAATAACTCCTGAACGTGTCAACGTATCAACCTCCGGTTTGTGCAAAAAAATTTTATTTTTTTATGCCCTTTTAAACGATATACTACAATATGGGGGGTTCTACTTGAAATTTTTGAGTTGGGATCCCCCTGGAGCACTCCCTTAGGGAGGATAACCTCCAACCCCCTTAAATAAGCAGCCTCCAAATGATCGAACACGCGTTTTCGGTGTATTCACTTTTCGATGACTTTACCTTGATACTTTTGGTAAATATTTACCCATACAAACCCCGGCCCCCTCAATGATCTTGTCCTTGACATATTATAGAGGTCACCCGCCTGAGTAACCTTTAAATGAAGGTTTTAGCCGTCGCTCGTTGTTTATTAAAAAGTTATAAACCAAAAAAATTTTAAAAACCTGACCTAACTTAAATTCATTATTCCGTATAAGGGACCCTTATTTATGCGAAAAATAGTTTCAATATATATCCGTTCCTGAATATTTCTCACTATTATGATGTTTACATATAATACATATACACTTTTATTAGGTCTATCTTTGTATGTACGGTTCGGGTTTTCAACTTTCCACGCGATGCGAGATCCACTCCCACCTCTGCTTACAGGGCAAAACGAAGTCTATCACGGTTCCACATGAGTTTACAACTTTCCAAGCAAAGCGAGGTCCACCCTATATCGGCCGCTGCAGGGATGGAGGTGCAGGGGGAGGGGCGAAGCCCCTCCCCCGCCGACGCATGTTTTTTGCAAGGTGAAGCTAGGTTCACTCTACACCACCCCCTGCTTACAGGGCGAAACGAGGTGTGTCGTTAAGTAGAAAATTTTTTGTTAATAACTGTTTAATAAGCAACGAGCATTGGCTAAAACCTTCTAAAGGTTACTCAGAAGGCTGATCTTGACAACGTATGTCAAGGTTAAAGTCATTAGAGGTGGGTTAGTTAATCTAAATAATTACCTTTCTTATGTTTATAATTTTTTAATAAACAACGAGCGACGCACGGCTAAAACCTTCCGAAGGTTATACTCAAGAGGGTGACGCCGTCTATAATATGTGTCAAGGTCAAGATTATTGAGGGGGGTTTGTAAGGGTAAATATTTATCACTTTACGAGATATTTTATATTAAAAATGTCATGACAAAATTTGAAATATCTCAGGAACGTCTTAACAAAAAAGAGCTTTATTATAGTGTTTTGAAAACGTCTCGACATCTACAAGAATATGCAATAGATGGGTTCCATTTAAGAAAACATCGATCATAATTTTTATCGATTGATGCGCAAAGTACACAATTGACCTGGCCTCGAAAAGGTCACTCAAAGTTAAGTCCATATTTTCATCATCTGTCCCCCTTGATATTCTACGACTTTTGTCTAAAACGTTTTCTCGTATTTTCCATATTTCTCGAAATATTTGCCTAATGAGACATTTAAAATGGCACACCCTGTATATCTGTTATGCTCAAAGCCCGAAACGCGGGCATTCCTAGAATTGACTGGTCAATTCTGCGGAACAACCAAGCGTCTTGGTCAAAGCCCGAAATAAGTTTTGCGTTTCGGCTTTAGACTGGTCTGTTTGTAGTCAATCCTAAGAATAACTATCATGGCTGGTCAAAGTTAGAAACTAAGAAAAATCACCGGACTTTGACTAGTCAATCCTAGGTGTAGCTTAATTCGGACTTTAATTGTTAAAAAATAAAGTCAAGAGATTTTTTACTAATATTTTTATTGTTAACATAACGTTTTACTTTACTCGTGTAGTTCTTTCTCTTTCAGTTTAAACATGTACATACTTATGTAGCTTTGGTAAATATTAAACACAACATCTTATTGTTAATAAACATCTTAGAAAGTACCTATTTAGTGTTAGTTAGGTATTTTGGACACTAAAATTACCAAGGGGGTCAAAATGACCTGTTTGACATATTGACATTTTTTATTAATTTATTACTCATTTTTAAAACATCTTAATTTCTGAAAATATTTCTCTGACTTTTATTGAAATTACATAGATAATTTATTAATTTGTTTTTTCTTTAAGTATATTATTTCTTTTGTTACGCTTTGTTTAAAGCAGACAATACTTGGGATATTTAAAAAAAAATACTTTTTTGCTTCCTCATAGAGGAAGCTGTTTTCTTAAAAAAATTTTTTTTTTAGTTGCCGCTGCCAATGTGTTCAAAATGTTCTAAAACGTCGAAAAATCGCTATTTAGAAAAATGTCGGTATGTGTGTATGTATTTATGTGCTAAATTTATCGAAATTTCTATAACTCCAGAACTGATCAACCAAATCTTAACCAATTATATATGAAATAGGGGTAGAAAAGACTGAAGAATATAATAGAATTAGAGAAATTGCCAATATTTTAAAATTTTAACCTTTAAGGGCTACATCTTAAGTCCCAACAATTGAGACTTTTCATAAATTGATATATTTTGACAATTTAGTATTAATTATTGGCAACTTTTCTAATTCTATCATATTCTTTAGTTTTTTCTACACCTATTTCATATATAATTCTTTAAGATTTGGTTGATTAGGGGAGAATGGGGGAATTACAGTCAGTAAGAATTATTTCTTATTTTCTGAAAAAGAAAAATCTTTAGAACCAAAATGGAATAGTTGACGGATACTTTATCAATCATTCTTCGAAAGTAGAAGCATAAAAGTCAAGAAAGCTAATAAATAATTAAGCCAGCATTGATTATAAAAATCTCTGAATTGACCGCAATTGTCCGACGTGTTGGGTAATTACGGTCGCCTCTTGGGTAACCGCAGTCAGCTTTCGGGGGACTACCTACGGTCATCTTTGGGGTAATGCCAGTTGATCACTAGCAGGGTTCGGCGTCTAACCTAAAATTCCGGCGTTATTTCAAGACTGAAATGTCCATCAAATTGAATGTATTTTCTATGTAAATCAAGCTATATATCAATTCTTATTTCTTTCTCACTGAATTTGGATAAATTCTACCAAATTTGTGGTATAAATATATACCGTGATGTTTACGCTATGACAGTTACTCGACTGTAATTTCCCCGTACAAGCGACTACCGTTACCCCCCCAAAAAACGAGTGAATTTGTTATATTGAATAATAAATATTTATATGATGTCATCGTTTTAATATGGGCGAAATGGAAGCTGAAGAACCAAAAAAGTCATGAATAACGGTTAGATGTGATTTTAACTACTAAAAATTTCGCAAAACTCTTATTAAAAGTACATCGATTCTTATAAGAAAAAGGGCGTAGAATAAGAATCACCAGATTTTTATTAATTTATGTTGGTTTAATAGGCACGGCATAATAAATTAGTCGATAATCATGTATGTAAACGGATAGAGACAAAAAAAGTTTGATATAACTGTTGGTTTATGTAAAATACAGGTGACCGGCATTGCCTGATGACCGTGATTCCCCCATTCTCCCCTAGACCCAGTTTTATAAAGCTTCTATGTATGTACGAATTCTTCGAAATTTCAAATGTGTGTAACACGAGAACTGATCAATAAAATTTTATAGAATTATATATGAAATAGGGGCAGAAAAGACCTAAGAATACAATAGAATTAGAAAAAATTGCCAATATAATAAAAAATGTGTGTAAATTAGAAACTTACACATTGCTTCCTATGTACGGATTCCCCAAAATTTCAAACGTCTGTATCTTAAGAACTAATCAATCAAATCTTAAAGAATTATATATTAAATAGGGGTAAAAAAGACCTAAGATTATAATAGAATTCGGAAAAAATTGCCAATATAATAAAATAGTGTATAAATTAAAAACTTTTGCACATTGTTTTATGTACAGATTCCCCGAAATTTGAAAAGACTATAACTCCAGAACAAATTAACAAAATATTAAAGAATAGTACATAAAATAGGGGTAGAAAAGACTGAAGAATATAACAGAATTAGAAAAAAATTGCCAATATAATAAAAAAAGTGTGCAAATTAGCACATTGCTTCTTCATCATTTTATAATTTGATCATTGAATTTGGCGATAATTGGTAAAGAGGTTCTCTTTTAATAAAATTTGGAATTTTTGGAGAAATGTCGTGGTTGCTCTAACTTCCGCAAATATTGAGATATCGGGCTGAATTTTTTTTAATCGATAGAGTATCATTTACGGAAGGTTGGTATCGAATTTGGCGATAAATGATAAAGGAGTTCTTTCTTTATAAAATTTTAAATTTTTTGAAAAATGTCCGTGGTTGCTCTAACTTTTGCAAATTTTGAGATATCGGGCTACTTCTAATTCTTTAAAATTATTTTTGGCATTTTCGGGTGTTCCGAAAAAAAGAGGAAAAGAGAGACAGAAAGAAATAGGAAGAGAATAAGAGAAAAAAAAAGGAACAGAGATCGAAAAAGACAGAGAGAAAGAGAGAGAGAGAGAGAGAGAGAGAGGGAGAGAGAGAGGGAGAGAGAGAGAGAGAGAGGAGAGAGAGAGAGAGAGAGAGAGAGAGAGAGAGAGAGAGAGAGAGAGAGAGAGAGAGAGAGAGATGAGAGGAGAGAGAGAGAGAGAGAGAGAGAGGAGAGA